>JAQPPZ010004683.1:0-23584 GCA_028583015.1 Wollemia nobilis
AGGACCATTATCCAAAATTATTTTGAATGGAATCCCAAAGCGATAGATGATATTGTCAAGTATAAACTCTGTAATTTGAGGTCCTATAATTGGTGTTAAGGGGACCACTTCTACCCATTTGGTGAAGTACTAGGTGGTCGTTAAGATAAACGTGTGTTAGCCTAAATATAGGGGAGAGATCTTTCCAATTAGATCAAGACCCCACTAAGAAAATGGCCAAGCCACCTAAATGGGATATAAGGCCTGCAATGGTAGGTGCATCATATTTGCATGATGCTAACACTTAGTGCACTTCCTGACGTAATCACAACAATCCTTTTCCATGGTGGGCTAGTAATAACCCATTTGAAGGATGCACTTGATGATGGCTATGTCATTGAAATGGCCATCGTATGTACCATCATGAGCTTGTAAAATTACCCAAGATGATTCTTGGGGATCAAGACAATGAAGGAGGACTCCATCGAAGCTTCTATGATACAATATATTTCCTAGCAAGACATATATTATCACTTTTTGTTTGAATGCTCATTTTGTAGCCTACGATAATCCCTGTGGGATGAGTCCAAGCTTAAGGAAATCTTGTAATTGAGATAGCCAATCCTGGTAAGTTACATCCTCAATAGATAAGATGACTCATTCTCTCTACTATTCGATATGCACAAATGCATATTGAGAGATAACATTATGGTGAATGGTGGTACCATTCTCCGAAGGACCCTACGAGATCAAAGGCCCCCAAGGTGCCTTCTTTAGAAAGTCTATGGCTTTATAGAACCATTCATGGTTTGGTTCTATATGAATAATGTTGATTGATTCTTTGTTGTCAAAAGCCTCACATTGCATCGCTGATTGTGAGAGCATCTTCACATGAATGGTAGTGAAATTAGCAGATGGATTCTGAGGGATCAAAGATGCCATAGTGTATAATAATCTATTTGACATGTGAGGGATTACCTCAATGTTTTACCCTTTTAGTTGGGCTAGATAAGTGTCAAAAACATCTTTGTAAGCTTTCAGGATTTGATCCCTCCATTGAAATAGTCCCTTAACTTGGTTGACTATGAGAAGGGAGTCATTGAAGATATTTAGCCTTTTTATCTTCATAGCGATGGTTGTTTGGAAACCCAAAATTAGGGCCACATATTCAACGTTGTTATTCATGCAAGATAAGTATAGCTTAAATGACAAGGTCATTGGATCACCTTATAGCATGAAAAACATAATCCCTACACCACCCCATTTCTCACACTTTGAACCATCAAAGAACAAAGTCATGTCAGCTTTATTTTTAGGTTCTTTAGGTTCTGAGTGCTTTTGATAATGCAAATACTACATCATCAAGAATTTCTATGGTGAGAGGTCTACTATTCTGAAGAGGCACCTCTACCAGTTGATCAGATATGAATTGTCTCTTGATAAAAATTTTGGCTTATGAATTCTAAATCAAATTTTATTAGTAGCATGATCCACTTTGTAGTACGTGTATTACGATATGTCTTGCTCATCATATACTGCAAAGGATTTTGTTTTAATATCACATATGTTGTATGGCTCAACATGTAGTGGCATAATTTCTTAGTCACAAAGACTACTACTAAGCACAACTTCTCTATGTATGTGTACCCTATATCATAGCTCACCAAGGTGCAGCTGATGTAATATATCGCTTGTTCTTTGTCTTGCTCGTTATTTTGAGTTAACATGGTGCCCAAAGAAAAATTAGTAGTGGATATATAAAGCAAAAATGGCATGTCTGGCCTTGGTGGAGCTAGTACTGGTGGTGTTGCTAGGTATTTATTGATCTTAGAAAATGCTTGCTAACATTCTTCATCCTAGTGGAATGGGACCCCCTTATGTAGCAGTCAATTCATGGGTCAACATTTATCTAATAGTTGTTCGATGAAACACTTTATGGACGCTACTTTTCCCTATAGGCTTCTCAAATATTTGATGTTAGTTTGCGGTGTCATTTCCAGGATAGCCTTTACCTTTTATGGGTTAAATTTGATACCTCATTTAGAAATGATGAATCCCAAAAGTTTTCCAGAAGTTATACCAAATATGCATTTCTTAGGATTCAACCTGATATTGTGCTCTATTAGGCGGTTGAAGACCTTTCTCAGAACCTCAGTGTGCTCTTCACACAACAATGACTTGGCAAATAAGTCATTGATATAATATTCTAGGATCTTGTGCATGTAGTCATGGAAAATGTATGTCATGGCCCACTGATATGTGGCACCAATATTTTTAAGGCCAAATAGCATTAATTTGTAACAAAATTTTCCCCATGGAGTGGTGAATGTAGTATCATGTTGATCTTCAAGTTTAATTCAAATCTGATTATAACCAGAAAAACCATCCATGAGGGAGAGCATCTCATGACCTACAATTACATATACAAGAGTATATATGTTGGGCAATGGGAATGAATCCTTCGGTGTTTTCTTGTTGAGATCTCTAAAATCTGTGCAAATACATATTCTTCCATCAGGTTTTCCTAAAAGAACCATGTTTGACACCCATTCTCTATAGTCTATGGGTACAATAAATACTACATCCAAAAGCTTCTACAACTTGTTATTTACCATCAAGGCGATGGTTGAATGCATCTTCCTGAGCTTCTGCTTGATCGGTTTCTTTGTGGGATTCAGTGAAAGGTTATGGACAACCAATTTCAGATTTGGACTCGGCATATCTTTGTAGGTCCAAGCAAAGATATTAGGTCTCTCTTTCAATAGAGGTATGATGATTGCATGTTCTTATGGAGATAATATTTCTTTAAACTTGAATTTCTTTGGATTAGAAGGATCATTGTTGATGTCCACTTTAAAAGTCTCCTCTATTGCCATATGTGACCCCTCCTCAAGCTGGTGAGGAGTGGGGATCAAGTGGATGTCATCCATTGGGTTTAAAGGTTCAACTAAACTTGGGTCAAAACCAGCGTGATAAACATCATGTGTGCAACCTGGTGCAAAATGAAATGGTTGTAGTATTTCTTCATGAGGGAAAAAATATTTATGCTCCAAGAGTGAATCAACACAATTCTAATCAATAACGTCTAAGTTAAGACACATCAATATAGAGGGATCGACTGGGTTTTGGAGTGGAGTGGTCAAATCAACAAAGATCATGTTGATGGATAGAACATAATTTACAGGACCATGTGGGTGTAGCTCTGCATTGTTATTTTGTCTACCATACTCAAGATGTGACTCTAAGGGTATGGGGATATTATAATTCAATCTATGGATAAACAAGAATATGGGATAATTTGGCTGAAGTAGATCTCTAAATGTAGGTGGATCGGGGAAGACTATGCGATAGATCGTATCTAAATTGGGTGGTCTTCCCTTGAGGTGAGGGCCAGGATATACTCTGTAGTATAACTTGTCCATGTCAACAAGCTCATTGAGATGATGTAAGTGTTGAGGCCCAAGATAGGCCATTTTAGTCTCATCTTCATAATCGCTATCATCTATGAAGAATCCCTCATTCCTACCCACTAGAACTAGGTGGTGACCTAGATGCTAAGGTCCAAGGTAGGCTAATTCAGTCTCATCCTCATAGTCACTATCATCTATGAAGTATCTACCCTTTTTATTCGTTGACCAGGAAAGGTGATGTAAATACTAAGGCCCATGATAGGCCAATCCAACTTCATCCTCAGATTCACTTGTGACATACTCATTCTCTTCTAACTTATAACCATAACCTAGCTTGTCCTCCCATAGGATGATTCTTTATGGGCTTGCTTCGAGAGAGAAATCAGGATGATACTTATTGGGTGGTTCTATATTGACCATAGCCACCCATCTATCACTCAATTAGATTTTTTTTTTGTTGATAGGGATTTCATTCAATGTCTTCCCCAAAACCTAAGCTCAACCTATCCAGAGATGCTGCTAATGAATCATTATAGCTTCTAATGTGATATCCTAGGCTAGACCTATTAGTAGGTAACTAATATTGTGGTTCCAGTGGGTTTCATCGCCCTTGCTCATATAGACCCAGACCATAGCCATGCCAATGATTGTGTTTAAAGTATCTTAGAGCAAACTCAAGATTTGACAAGTAATGGACATTCATGGTGAATGGCTCATCCTCATCCTCTTCAATATCAGAAGCATCATAGGCATAGTCCAAACCATCATATATAAAATTGGTTTGGTTAGGGGGGATCCCCAATGGTACCATTGTCCCTATTGGCAAGTTTGGGACTCTTGGTCGCCCCATGTATTATGCAGTATCAATAATTGGAGTGAAAGTCATATTTTACACAATATATTCACCTAATATTGTGTTAGCTAGGTGAACTATCACCTGCAGTGTAGATGACGCTGATGATGATCCATGCGAGGTAGGTTGAGGTACCTCCTTGACTATGTCTTGGGAATTTTCCTCCTCCATGGGATTTGGAATTTTTGTTACTACTATGGTTGGAAGTTCCTTAGGTCTTTCCTCCACCAAGGGTGCTTTTAGCTTTTGAGAGTCTTTTGCTTTAGACATTGTTGGTTTCTTAGAAGTGCTAGTAGCTTTGGAAACAAGAGGTGGTGTTGATGTGGATGGGTCACCTTGCACTGATTTGGACTTGCTTCCTCACTGTGTGGTAGAGGATGATGGCCTAATGTATAGGTGCATGGATAGAAGGAAAACATCCCCTAGAAATTCAACTTGATGCACATATTTAAATGGATCTTCATCCAATGGAACCACATGTACTTGTCCCTCATACACGTATTTAATGCATTGGTGCAAAATTGATGGAACACACTACATGTCCCTTATCCAGGGATGCCCTAGGAGGATATTGTACTGCATGGCCCCCTCCAATACATGACACATCACAAGGATGGTCTTATGCCCTACCTTTATAGGCAGGATGATTGTACCCACTATGGAGCACAGTGCATCATTTAAAGCTCTCAATGTATAGGAGGTAGGGAGGATGTTTGACCTAAGGATTTTCAAGTGTCCCATAGCTTTTTTTGTGATTATATTAATCGATGAGTCTATGTTGATTAGAACCTACTTGAAGGGTATGTCATTGATAAACGTGATGATGTGCAGAGGTTGGTCTACTATGGTAGTAGAGACTACCTTTATTTTGTGATCTTAAAAATGAATCACAAGCTCTTGACACTGTTGCACTTTCCCCACAAAGTTTGTAAATACATCAAGATTCTGGGGTTGTATCTCAATTGATATCAATATTTCCATTAGAGTCTCCCTATGTCTGGGATACTATTGAATGAGCTCATATATTGATAACTTGGCTGGTGTCATTTGGAGATTTTGCACAAGTCTACTCTGGATAGTTACCATAGGTCACGTTGGTGGACCTGGAGGATTATTCTACACCTACCTCTATCGAGGTGTAGCTAGGATATGAATGGGAGCCATTAGAGGCTCTAGTTGGTTGTATCACTGGATTCTTATCGCCACATTGACTATTTCAACCATTCCAATGAATCCCTAAGTGGAAGGTTCAACTTGGACTTGGTTTACTTAAGCACCCTAATTTATGGGGGCTTCATGGTTTGGTAATGGGTTTTTGAATATGCCCATGTCTCTATTATAGGGTGCTAATGGATTATCAACTTGTAGTTCACCCTTCTCGATCATGTTTTGTACAATATTCTTGAAACTAATGCATGCTTCGATATCATGCCCCTGTTATCGATGGTATGGGTAATAATGATCTTCCCTATATCCCTTGGGCTTGGGATAGTTAGGGTTAATAAGTTGTATCTCAGGTAACCTGAGTCTCTATGCCTTGCTTAGTTGATTGAATATAAATTGCATCGATTTAGAAAAATGTGTGTAGTAGCGAGGTGGCCGACGTTGCTTGTTTTGACCTTGATTGTTATTTGGGTTGTAATTGGTTGGTGGGGGTTGAGCCTGATAGTTCTATGGTTGTTGGCTATTTCCTCCCTTTGGCATGTTCAATACAACCTAATTTACTGGAGCAATCTTAGCCTGGTTTTGTTGATTCTTGTTGTTGCATTTGTTTTTGTTCTAGTACTTTTTGTTTCATAGCTTAATGTCTCCTTCCTCAATATTGATGTCTTCTATTAGCTTGGCTTGAGCCAAGGCTTCCTTGAATGTTTAATACTATTGTAGTTGCAAGAGAAATGATATGTGCTTAGCACAACTCTTAGTAAATATCTGGGTGAGCTCAGTAGTGGGAACAAAAAATGGTAATTTTGCCATCACCTTTCTCCATCTATTCCCATAGTCCATGACTAGCTCATCATCGTATTACTTTAGGTTTTCCAAGTCGGACAAGTTTACTTTCTTCTTGATGCCAAAATAAAAGCATTCAAGAAATGCATTCACCATCTACTCAAAATTGATGATGTTGTTCTTAGGTAGTTGGTTGAACCATTCAGTTGTTGTGCCCGATAATGTCATGATGAATGTTTTTAGCATCAGGGCATCACTATGCTCAAGTTGGAAGCATGCGTTCATGAAATTGGTGACATGTTCTTGCACGTCTTCCTCTCATTTGAATTTGTCTAACCTAGGCATCTCAAAGTACCTAGGATAAGTAGGACTCAGTACCAAAGGGTACAAAGGCTGATTATGTATCTTGCTCAGGGTTGTATTCTACCCAACCGTGTCCTATTTCTTGAGATATTTGACTTTCTCAACAAGTATTTTGTATACCTTCAAAGAAATGATATCTTGTTCTCGAAGGTTCATTAACAATGGTCAGGGAGGTAACCCTGTATCTACTTGGTTTGTGCGTCTATGTTCATCTCCCATGACTATGGATGAAGGTTCAGAATATATTTGCTCCTGATCCTCCATATATGTATGTACTTTATAATGTTGTGCCTATCCTAAATCTAGGTGTTGTTGATTATTTGAAGCATGATGTGATGTGTGGTGAGTGTGATCATATCCCTACCTAGTGCATCTCTCATGTTGAGAAACATGTATTTCCATATGCAAGTTGGCTCAAGCTAAACTATTTTCTTGCTCTTCGTGCTCTATTTTTTCCTCTCTCAAGCGCTGCTCATTTAGGCACAAATGCATCTTTCTCCATGTTTCCTCCTGCTCGAGGATTTCTAAGAACTCTTGTTTTGCATGTAGTGTTTCCTCTAACCTATGTACGTAGTTAGATTTATCTACCATTGAAGTTCCACAACTGTGTAACTTCATATGAGGAGTCCTAATTGATAGGTCTCTTTAAGAGGCTCTTGCTATGCTTTTTCCCTTGTCTATCAGGGTGACCTGGTCTATGTAGACTGACCTATGTTTTGTACCCCCATGATCGAAGGTAGTGTGCATGCTACGAGGGTGTTTTGAGGCCTCCCTGGCTCAATAGTGTGCCTAGTTGTTTTATGGCTATGCAAAATTCCTAAGAAAAAATGTGCAATAGCATTGCTTCTCTAAGTTGGTTTCAAGAAAACTCGATCCAACTCATCAAGTTGTCTGGATTCCTATGATCGATCTCATGGGGTTCCATTGACACCAATGATATTATGATCTATAACTATCCTCCCATATTCAGGGAGGCTAGGAGGTGTTGTGGGTCTACAACTAGACGTAACCATTGTGTCTTACCCCTCATTGGGCTGATTTGACCTAAGTTTGTCATGTGAATATTGGGGCCTTGAAGCCCCCTCATGTCTATGTGAATATTGGGGCCTTGAAGCCCCCTCATGCCTACCACAAGAAGAACCTGGATATGGTTCTCTAGTTGGGGTTTCTTGAGGAGTACCCCCATGGGTTGAGTTATCACCCCTAAGGCTCGTTGAACTTCATTCAATGACATTGTGTGTGGGTGGATCAATGTCATTGTGATTGTGATTATAGTTATAATTTTGTGGAGCATCAGCTTCCGCCTCAGTGGTGGACCAAGGGTGATTGCTCTATGTGAAGATCATGATGATTATGAATTATCTCTTATGTAGATTTTAGAATATGCAAACAAAGTAAACAAGTATTTATCTCTTTTAAATATTCTTGGTGTTTCTAAAACTGGTCTTATGTGTTTAGATTTATTAAATACTTAGACTATCTCTCATCATGTTTTGTATTTTTTTGATGATATACTTAGATTTTTTAAGTGGATTTCACCTGTATGCTCATAGCTTGACAACTAGCAGATAAATTTCAATCATGTAAACCCACTAAAGTGTGGAGATGAAACCCACACCCGATCAAGGAGCACATGTTCTTCCAGATCCTCACCCAGTCTCACTTGGTCAGCATCATACCCTCTAAAGAGAAGTACATACAAATTTTCTAGGCTATGTCAGTTCTTGGATCCGATATTGGCCAATATAAAAGGTTCATGGGATTTGAGCCAATGGGTGGAGATGAAAGCCACCATCATTGGAATCTACTAGTGGATGGTGATGAAGTCCACCTCACTAGCATTTAGATGAATCATGGTGTGTGTGTGTTCCTTTTAAATTGTTGCATAAAGAAAATATAAATCATGAAGCACTCATGCTCTTTCCTATATGCCTAAAAATAAACGTTTAGTTTTTAGAAACATGCATGTCTAAATGATTCCATGACTTTCATAGAATGCATTGCTACTTTATGAAACAATGGCCTCTAGTTGGGCCCCATGCAAGAAATCTATACAAACAAGCCTAGACCGCTAGAGACTAGGGTAGATTTGAAATTAGAAGTCCAGTGTTCCTAGCAGCGACTAGAAGAGAACTTAAGAAAACTATACATTTTTCCTTTAAATTTTTCTATATTTTTCTAATTAAATGATATTTATCCTACTATATTCTAGAAATAAAACATAGACAGAGAAAGGAAAAATTACAAAGAGTTTCCCCAACCTAAAATCCACATCTGATGAAGCATAGGCTGCCCTCTGTTGCTGATTTTCTATCGGCCACTGTCACTTAGGGTGGCTGCTACTGGTCATTGTCTTCAAAAGTGGCCTATGTCTACTAGTCACTGTCATCGAGTGGCTAGACCACACATAGAAAATACACAAAATATCAATAAATTAGCCAAAAAAAAAGCAAACTGGGTGGGGGTCCCACTGTGATCACCATATGTACGATCCCAGGAAGCAATACACCTAATCTACTTGTAGCATAATATCAAGCGTGAAACCATGAAAGCATAAAGACAAAGAATTAACAAAAACACAAGATCTCTTTTATTAATTCATGGTGCAATCTAGTTATAGATAGGTCCCTCTTAGGGATACCAAACATTCAATACAATGATTACAAGTAGAAATGCACTCCTGAAAGGGGATGGTACACTCTGTAGGCCTCTTGGAGTCAACATAAATTTTCTCAAGGGCTTACTGATGCCTTCTTATCCTTTGCTTGCTTGGAGGGATATGATGCCTAAAATGCTTTGACTTGGTCCAAGAACCTATGATATGTGTGCAAGAAACAACAGAGAATGATCAGTAGCATATGTGGCCTCTCATGATGAGGCTTTCTTTGAAGATCTACAAGAAATGACATAAAATCATAATAAAAGCATAATGAAGTAAAAAAAATAGGTAGAAACACATAAATAACTTGGAAATAAATGTGCAAATGCAGCGAAAAAGATAGATATATGCTAATATAATCTGATAAAGCTGAAAGCAATGAGAAATCTAAGCTAAAACTCAAGAAATAATACCTCAAATCCTAGTCGTTGTTGCTCAAAGAAACCATAACTGCAAGCCACTATCGAAGACAACGACCGCTAATTGTGATATTTTGCCTTGAAAAATAGGGGTTGTGACATTCAATCCTTCATCCAAATTGATGTTCAAGGGTCGCCTTTGTGTCCCAAGATTGATTGGTGGTGAAAAACATATTGATATGAATACTTGGATGGTGCGTAGTCATTTCTCAATCAGATAGCACTTAGTTACTCCTCAAGGGAGTGTAGAATCACTCTCCAATTTGCTAGGGCTTCACTGCATAAAAAACTTGGATTTTTGGGATTCTTTATTTTTCTTGGGAGGATGCATATTTAGACCTCCTAGATCCATATCTAGATATTGGCTTCCTAGAGAAGCCAAGATCTAGATCTGCATGTAATTGACCATTAGAGGGGAAGGCTTAGTCACAAATTTGCATGCAAGGGGTAGTTAGGAGGAGATCTAGGAGATCCACACCAAAAACCACTAGCAAACAATGCAAGTGCAGTCACTATTCATTATTTGGGCCCTCATTTATGACCAATTTGTGTTTCAGTACTAGCCACTATCTAGAGTAGTGACTATTCATGGTCGCTCTAAGCTTTAGGGGCTTTGTTGGTGACCAATCTGGTTGATAGAGATCATGCATGAATGGGCCATAACTACCCCTTGTGAGAGGTTAGGACTACTGCTAGCTCTTGGAGAGGTCCAAGATCAGTCATATGATCTTTGGATGTGCCCATATGAGTAGTCTCCTAAACATGACGTATTTTAGGTGTCTACACATCCAATTTTGGTAATAGAATGATGTATGGTAGATCTTAAAATTAGCACTTATAAGGATGTGGTTATATGTGACATCATATCGATGGATGTATGTCATGTCTTGTTGGATAGACCTTGGTAATTTTATAAAAAGATATTGCATGATGGTAGGGATAACACCTACACCATTGAGCAGGATGAGAAGAGGTATATATTAAGTTCACTAAAGGAAAAAGGGAAAGAAGTGGATAACAGTCCTACAGTGTTTCAGGGTATAGAAAGGAAATCCTTAAAAATAAAGAAGAAGAAGGAAGCTTGATTTGCTTTCATCACTAAAACCACATAAAAAGAGATAATGGAAAAAATGAATGAAATCCCATATTGTGTGAAGGATTCATTAGGAGAATATGCATAGATTATTTTAAAATATGGGTTGCCAATGATAAGTAACATTGGTCATCACATATATTCTAGTATTAGATCGAGCTTAAATGATAAGCTAACAATAATGGAGAATGAGGAATGGATAGAGGTAAGCAAAAGAAAAAACACCGAAAGGAGGTAGATAACCCAAGTCACTAGTAGTAATGGTTATGAAACCAAGTTGAAGGGAGAAGATTCAATGTTGAAAGAGTGTTTAAAAGTGGTTTTAGAGTAAAACATGGACATGTGTGTTAGAAATAGATTATATTACATCATTTGGATCATGTAAATGTACCTTTCTTGGTACATACTTAGGACATTAGATTACTTTAGGGGGAAGTTATCTAGTTACTTCATGCAATGTAATAAATGCACAAGTGTCAATGTGCAAGTTGTATATGTGCAAGTTGTCCCTTGCACAACTAGGTAGAGTGTTGGCCAAGGAACCTATTTTCCTATATAAAGGGCCATAGACATAGAGCATGATATAGTAGTAGGAAGTAGTGTAGAACAGTGTGGTGTGATGTAGTAGAGTGTGATGTAATGTGATGGAGTGTGATATGCTCAAATCTCATTCTTGAGTAGTAGCTTTATTCATGGAGTGTTCATTTCCTCCATAGCTACTTTGTATACATTTCCATAATTTCTATTTATAGTATATTTTTAGTCATCTCATAGATTTACTTTATGTCATATTATTTTGCATCTTGTGATTGCTATCTCCCATTACTTGCTACATCAAAAGCTAACAGTGGTATCAGAGCTACGGTAGATCAATAGGAAAACCACCATTATCATTGACCCTAAGTTTTTGTCAACCTGACGTGCCATTGGACCAGTCACTATCAAAAATTCTCAGAAGAGTCTAGGTGGTAGAATTAGGGAGAGCCACAAGTAAGGACTAAAAGAAATCTTAGTTTCTGAAATACTGAGATTGCATATGGCTAGAGTCTTTCCACAGAGTTACAAGGGAAAACTCGTGAAGACTAGGACTCAACATTTGATCCACTAGTTTGATGAATCAACTAGTGAAGCTCATCTAAGAGATCTGGAGAAATTTACCTAAAGTTTCTTTTATTGTAGGGAATTAATTCTCAGATGATTGGGACACCTCCTACAATAGAAATCTAGGATATTTCAACTTCGTTGCCCGAAGGTCGGAGTGCCTTCATAGTGCAGAGATTAGTTGTTGCAAGAGAAGAATACTACAGAAGAGACTTCTGGAGAAGAATCATGGTGAAGTTGGGAGATAGGAGATCTCCATTGCTAGATTGGAAACTTCACAAGAAAAAAAGGCCATAGAAGCCTTAATAAAAAAATGCCATAGAAGCCTTGATCCAAAAGAAAAGGCCATAGTAGCCTTGATCCAGAAGAAAAGGCCATAGAAGCCTTGATACAGAAAAGGCCACAGAAGCCTTGATATTGAAGAAAAGGCCACAAAAGCCTTGATACTGAAAAAGGCCACAAAATCCTTGATCCTGAAGAAGACTCCAAAAGAGAGTATCTAATTCAGAAGCAGATTTTAGTACTAATACTTTGTTGTAGGAACAGGGAGATTCAGTGAGTTGGGAAAGCTTCCTACAAGAAGGATAGGAAGAGTATCTTCTTCAGAATCAATCCAGCACCTGAAGCAAAAGAGATCAGGAGAAGATCTCATTGAAGAACTTCTAGACTTGGAAGAAGAAGAAGGACTAGGAGAGTCCTGCTCGAATCCAGAAGTAGTAGAATCAGAGATCCAGGAGAAGATCTCACCACCAACACTTCTAGAAGTAGAAGGTTGAAGATAAGGTCTCAAGGAAGACCAGAAGAAGCTGCAAGATCAAAGGCCTTGGAGAGGTCTCTACGAGCATCCAGTAAAAGGCTTGGAGAGCCTTACTGAAGATATCATCAAAGGAGTTCCAAGGAGAACTCATTGGAGAAATTCACTATTGGAGATAGTGAAATATTTGGGACAATTATCGTCATCCGACAACAAGCCCAAGAAGATGAATTTGGAAAGGAGTGCCAAATCTCAAAAGACCTCAAGACATTTAAAATCTTGAGATGAAGATCCTGTTTGAAGTCAGAATTTGACAAGAATCTTGAAGGAAGATTCAAATAGAAGAAGCCTACCAAATCCAGGAGATTTAGAGATTACCTCTCACAGCAAGAAGGCACCACTTCAAAAACAAATATCTCTTCAAATCTACAACAAAAGGAGGAGACTACAAGAGGAGAACAAGCCACCAAAATCCTAGGCTCATGAAAGAGAGTTCGAGACCATATTTTGGTGAAGACGAAGTTGTTCAAGGCAGCCTACAAAGAGCTGCAAGATCTTACTCAAGGCAGCAACTTGGTGATCTTAGACACCAAGATCTACATCCTCTATAGAAGTGGTGAAAAGGGATTTCAGAAAAAGGTAAGCAACTATTGGTGCAAGTAGATTCATTAAAGTGGATTACTTATCATATTTGTTTAAGCACCTTAATTTGGATTAAAGTTGCAATAAGGAGAATTGAATTACAGTCTTCAAAAGTGCAAAAAGAGAAAGGTTTCTTTAAGGTTCATTTGCACTTTAGGAGTTGATTAGATTTTAGAATTTCAAACTATCTATCAACTACCTATCATCTACTTTGGAAAGAAAAAGAAGACTAGCTCCTACTACCTTGCTTATAAGAGAATTGTAGAATAATTCTTGAAGATTCATTTCAGATTATTCTTGATTAGTTGTAGTAAATTGATTAAGTGCATTATTTTTTAGAGTTGATTGGAGTGATAAGGTGAAATTGTTAGTGCATTAAAAGTAAAATATTATTAGATTCATTTGCACTATTATATTGCTCTCAAAAATATTATTGTTGTGTTCGTGAGAAGGGCACAAAAATAGAATTTGTCAAAGTGTCTAAAGACACTATTAGTGCACAAAAATCTGCAACTCATAGTGGCCAATAGAAGCCACCAAAATTGGTTAGTACAAGTGAATAAAAACTAACCAAAAGAAGCTTCAAATATTGAGACTTGGTGAGTCTCAAATCCAAAGCACTACAGGGTTAAGTGCATAAAAAAAAGCTTCTATCTACAACATTTGTAAAGCTTGGATCTATCATTAAATATCCAAGCAAAGAGGGCAAGGAGTCTATCCAAAGGGACGTCCTCAAAACCCTCATTTGTGCATTCAAAATCTGCTACAAAATCAGACTACAAGACCTACAAGGAGTGCAAAAAGGGTGCAATAAGAACGTATTATTCTCATAGAATATTACAAGGTATTGCACTACATTGTTCATAGGAAAAGGGTAGATTGAAGGTGCCACTAAAGGCACAAAAACTATAGGGAAATCCAGCCAAGAAAGGTTGAATGTCAAGCACTCCTCATCCATGGCACAAGGAGCCATTCGAAGGGGCTCACACTTCACATCTTGGATGGACAAACCTGCAAAAGGCAATGCACATATCAGTCGATCATCAACCTACATTTACATAGACAGAAAGGGAGCTCTCTTTTACAAGAAAAAGGTGGTAGATTCTACCTCAATCAACGTGGATGAACAATGTAAAAGGAGCACATTGAAGGGAACAAGGAACGAGGAGAACAAGTGATATATTTAGAGGTTGCTAGCTTGGTGAAGATTTTCCACCAAAAGAATCACCTACAACACCATTCGAAGCTCCAAAATCACCTCAATGATCGACCAACAAGAGAAGAGGTTGCTTGCACTCCAAGAAATGTAGCAAGCAAAGAAGAGGCATACAAAAAGGAGTTATACTCTCCTTGGAAGTGTTACAATGAAATAACTCCATGCAGAAAGGTTGAAAGCCACTTGGCATGAATTCTCTAAGGTGCCATCCCATTTCTTAACATCCAAGAAAACTCATGAAGGAGTTACAAGCGCTCACACAAGTGTTCATGCATTACAAGGTGACCAAGAAGCTAGTAGAGCGTTACTAAAGGATTGTTACATTACAAAGGAGAGAGCTCATACGTAACGCTCAGTGACACTTGTCAAAGCCTTCACCACCTTAAAAGGCATCTAAACATGAAGTGACATAGGGTGAAGAAGAGAGAATAGTGCAATCAAAGGAATCCATGAGAGAATAGCATAGTGAAACACGTTCGAAGCACAACATGTCAAGAAGGTGGTAGAGCCTTCAATGCTCTAGCGAGGTCAAAGGTAGAGTTTAAATGGTGCCAGATTTGGAATGCTTCTCACAAGGATAAGCTCCAAGTGATTCCATTGGAGGGTACAATCAAATCATTCAAAGCATCTACATCGATATTGCAGCCCTAGCTCATCTAAAAACAACATCGATTATTGCTTGATAAAGGTAAGGTTTATTCCCATTTCTATGTGCTTTCTTTCCTTGGGAGTTATAAGGTTAAAATTGAAGGAATTTGATTATATTGAAAGCCATACATCAGAGGGAATATTTTATCAAAACAATATAATATTTGCAATATAAAACCTAGGAGTAATAAGGGTTTCTACTGGAATAAATATTAAATATTTGCAAATATTATTGTGGTCTAATTTTTCCAAAAATTAGGGAGTCATAAGGGTTACTACATCAAATTAATTTATTGGAAATTAGATACACTTAAATTAATTCCCAAAGGGTTATTTAAAAGAGAGGTTTATCATAGTATTTCAAAGGTTGGAAATTTATAAAATTATTGTCTCAAACTTCTCAAAAGGAGACAAAAGATCCAACATTATAACCTCTTTAAAATTTGGGAAAAGTGCTTAGTTCAATAGGAGCAATAAGGGATATTAGAAGTTGATTTTTTACAAAACTTTACAAAATCAACCAAATATTGAACTATAATTTACAAAAGCACTATATCTTATCCAGAGCATACTAGGGAGTCATAAGGCATTCTACAAAACTTGGTAATATCAGCATTTATCAAATATTATCAAGTTACAAAATATAAGCTTTCTTCAAAACCTAAAAATCCTTAAGAGTATACACTCACATTACTTGGGAGTCATAAGGAAGCCTACAAAACTAAGGATTAATAAAGGTTTTATCAAATCAAGCTTATAGGAATCATATATCCTAATACAGAGAGTCATAAGGTAGACTTCTAAGATTCTTGCAAGGATCTATCATGGATGATATCTTGAGAAATGCTTTCAATAATGAAGAACTACTGCACGAAGTAGAATACTACTCTCAAAACTTAATAGATACTCTAGAAGGATACAAGTATCTATCCAATAGTGACAAAGATAAATTTTCCTTGTTTCTTAAAGAAGCTAAAGAAGGTAACTTTACAACATTGATTGGTTATCTTCATGATATTCTCTTCACAACATGGTGGAATTCACAAATATTGGTTATATTTTCACCAAAAGAATGTTTGATGGTGTATCTATCACTAATTGTGTTTGTACTTACTCAACACAAGGAACAAGATAAAGAACAATATTATTGTGATGATAAACTAACTTATCATGAAGCAAAAATTCTACCAGCACCAATGCAAAATCACAAGAGAAAAAGAAGGAAAAGGAAGAAAAAGAAATATATGACAAAAAGAAACATGGCATCATGAAGATTGAACCAGTTGAACACATACATCAATCAGAAGAACCTCCAACTACAACTTACTTTGCATCATATGAAGACACTGATTATCTATAGCAATTAATTAAGGAGAATACAAATTCCATTATCCAATGGAAGAAGATCCACATTGAAGACTAAAGTCTTCAATATCCAAATAATGTAATATAGGGGGTGTTAGAAATAGATTATATTACATCATTTGGATCATGTAAATGTACCTTTCTTGGTACATACTTAGGACATTAGATTACTTTAGGGGGAAGTTATCTAGTTACTTCATGCAATGTAATAAATGCACAAGTGTCAATGTGCAAGTTGTATATGTGCAAGTTATCCCTTGCACAACTAGGTAGAGTGTTGGCCAAGGAACCTATTTTCCTATATAAAGGGCCATAGACATAGAGCATGATATAGTAGTAGGAAGTAGTGTAGAATAATGTGGTGTGATGTAGTAGAGTGTGATGTAATGTGATGGAGTGTGATATGCTCAAAGCTCATTCTTGAGTAGTAGCTTTATTCATGGAGTGTTCATTTCCTCCATAGCTACTTTGTATACATTTCCATAATTTCTATTTATAGTATATTTTTAGTCATCTCATAGATTTACTTTATGTCATATTATTCTGCATCTTGTGATTGCTATCTCCCATTACTTGCTACATCAAAAGCTAACAATATGTAAGAATATAGGCATGAGAAATAGGTCGATGGTCTAGGTTACCAATAGTAGTGATGATGAAGAATATAGTGTAGTGACTCCTACAATGGATAAGGAGAAAGAGAAGGAGAAAAGAAGTGATAAAAATATAGTGGAGGAAGATGAACCTCATTAGGTCATTGTTGGCCATGACAAAGGCCATGTTATCAAAATTGATAGTGACAATGGTACTTTAGCTTGTGATGAAGGATATTGTGTTGATGATGGAGGTCAAAGTGGTGATGAAGAGTTTGGGTGCTTTGAAAGGCACACCAAATGTATTGGATCCAAGTTGATGAGCAGAATGGGATACAATGGTGAAGCATTGGAAAGATATGGGTAAGGTTTAAAAATATTCATAAGGCCAAAGAATGAAGGCCTTGGATATGTAGGTTCGATAGGAGGTAGTGGGACTAAACTTGTGAAAGCAAAGAGTAGTATAGACAATGAAGGTTCAAGAATGGGTTGTTGCAGTCAGTGTTGAATATTTGGACATGTAGAAACTAAGTTGGAACCTACATCTTTGTGGGAGTTGTGGAGGATGTAATCACTCCACATGTGAGTGTTGGCACTAAGAGGAAGTCACCAAAAAAGTATGCATTAATTTTGGTTGGATGGATGTGCCACAATGGGATAAGGTGAGATGAATGTTGAGTGCATTCTATAGGAGGATATTTAGTTCTTAGAGGAAGGCCAAGATAAGACAACATAGTTGAACTTGTAGAGATAGCCAAGATAAAATGGTAATAGCTTGGAAGAACATTCATATTCATGAGTTGAAGCTCATACAACATTTCATCTTACCTGATGAGTATAATGTAGAAGCATCCAGATAGTTACAATAAATATAACCATTTTCCACCCAATAACTGCTTCTCTAGCATATAAATTAAAGTTTTATTAGCTAGAAATAGATGAACAAAAAATGGAGTTTCTGAGGAGTTAACAGGGAAGCAAAAGACCAATTGTTCAAAATGTTTTCTTTCTTCTATATAAGGACTCTGATTATCCATTTTGGGGAATTGGTTGAGATGGAAAACTGAGTCCAAGAGAAAACTTGATATTATTGTAGGAAACACAAAGAAACATTGGCAAATGGATGAACCAAGGCTAAATGAATGACTTGTGAATGAAAAGAAATTTGACTATCCAATAGCAGAGATGAGGATGTCGATGAAGTGCCTTGGGTTTGCATAAGAGGAAGTTGTATGTATAAGGAAGTGTCATAGGACCCGATGAATCCAATGAGTGTTGTTAAAGTTGTTATAGTTCAACTCTGATGCAGGTATAAGACTATTCAACCTGATACATTGAGAGAAAGAAGATCAACCAAGATCAAGTAAATCCAATCAGCATTAAACTAAATTTAATAGTCAATTATTTGAGTTATCATTTGAATGAATGATTAAGCAATCAATAATGATGAAAAATTATTCAATTTACTATTATGTGAGAGAATACTAATATACAATGCATGGGTATACCAAGTAAACTAAACCATGCAATTGTGAGTGCAGTTATGACTAAGAAAACCGTATAGTTGTGAGTGCAATTAAGAATAAATAGGTCATACAATTGTGAGTTATCGAGAGCAATGTTGAATGTACAACAAGAAGAAAATATTACCTTTGAATGGTGTGGAAGAATAGATTGAAAGAAGAATAAAATATTAATTTGGAGTGCAACAAACCTATCGTACAAAGGTGAAATGGTATAATTAGGGTTAGGGTTGGAATCGTATAATTGTACAATAAAGCATACAAGTGAATGGTTGAATGCTAGATTGAATGGTTGCTTGGATCATATGGTTTTCTGTTGGATTGAATGATTACCAAATTATTATATGATTACATGGGTTGAATGGTTGCATGGATTGCACGGTTGCTTAGATTGTATGATTGTTGCCTGGATTGTACAGTTACTAAATTGAATAATTTGTTGAATTGAACAATTGCCCATTTGATTGTACAATTGTGGTTTGAATAACCAGAATGAAAGATTGTTAATGGTCAAATTATTGAAGTAGAAAGTATTAGTTTGATTTGAGTCTTCTTAGGGAGGTGTTGTGTTTGTTACTACATAAAAAATGTCCATGATATCCTCTTATTTGTAGACTCTCTCTTGTAAGAATATTACTTTGAACTACTAACCAAAGGAATTTTGAGGTCTTAGGTAGAGCCTCTAATGACCAAACATTCTTCCAAAAAAATCTTTGGAAGTAGGAAATTTTGATTGCCTTATATCCTCATATTACAAGTTGAATGAGTATCCACTATCCTATAATAGATTCCAAATCAGCTCATCCTTTCCTATAAAACTTAGAAAATAAAATTCTTGAAGCATCTTTTGAAGTTCATATGCAATCTATTTGAGTTCCTCTCCTTCAACCATGTTACTAATAAAAATTCATTATCTGCAACTATTTCTCATATTAATATAGTATTTTATCTTTAGAAATTTACAATCTATGTATGCTTGAGATAATGGTTGCCATTTTGAGTTAGAGATAAGAGGATACAGACTCAATCAAGCATCAAACAAAAAATGTGCAAAAATTCCCTCATTGACTGACCATCTAATATGTTTATTTACCAATTGTAAACTATCTGATATGAAGTTCCATGTTGATGATCCTTTGGATATGGTTCTTTTCTTAAAAAAAATTATTGCATCAAGATAACCTATATGTTTTTGAAGTAATACTTTTTCCCAAAACATTCATTGATCTCTAAATAACCTTCATCCAAGCTTTGCCCCTAATGCCAAACTCATATTTAATTATGCAAGCCCGCACCTCCATTATTATTGCCTTTGCAAACCCTATCCCACTTACAAAGAGGAAACCTAAAAGTTCCCTCACAACCTTTCCAAAGAAATTCTCTTTGAATTTTATCAAATTCTAATGTTATACCTATTAACAATATTGAAAGTGGTATCATATAAATGAAGATGGGTTGCAATGCAGTCTTTATGAGTTGTAGCCTTCCTGCTATGGTTAAGAACTTACCTTCCAACCTACCAAACAAGCTTTCATTCTATCCAAACAATATATCCAAATCTCCTTTTTATTTTCTTTATGAGACAAAGGAATACCCAAGTAGGTTGATAGAAATTTTTCAATTTTAAACCCTAAAATATTCATAATAATTTGTTGTAAATCTAGGGCAATGTTAATTAAAAATCCTAGATTTTGTAGTATTAACCAATTGTATAGTAATCTTCTTATAGCATGATACTATTGATTTCAAATCCATGGCCTCACTAATTATATCCAACATATGCTTTTCTTTATCGTGTTGATCTTGAAACCCTAAAGTGCAACAAATACACTTTGTACTACTTTTATTTTCATTGCAAGGAGAATATTCTATGCTACTTGAGAAAAATGAAGATGATTCACCTAGATTAGGCTTGACCTCTTTCATGTTATTTTCTTAAAAATTTGCCTCTCCATCTTCCTTTGCATTTTTAACTCTAGTATTTGAACTTGTGCTTTGTACTTCCTCATTCATTATGTCATTTTTTCTTCTAATGGTTGATTTGACTGAAATATAATAGCCTTTGTCATATGATGGTGCAAAGGGGTTTTTTCTTGCCTCTTTCTTAGGAGAGGAAAATCCCTAAATAGACCTAGTTTATCTTATGATAAGATCTCCTTGTTTTCATATTGAAATTACCCTTATGCCCAAAATTTTCCATCTCTTTCTCCATTATTTCCAATTTGTAATCTCTTGGATTTTGTATGATTTCATAACGTTTTTGACATCAGAATGCAATATTTTCATAGTACACTTATTGATTTCATTCTCTTGATTTAGATTTAATCTTAATGGAATGTGGTAAAGATTTTGAAATATGCATGACAATACATATTCAAGTGTATACAACATACCTTCTCTCCTTAGTAGTTGGTCGCTCCTAGATGAACACACCTAGAGTGTTGCTAATATTTTTCAATACCTCTTTATTGATGAATTGATAAGGAAGTCCAAAAAACCTTATTGACATTGGAAACCTTTTAATAGTCTTTTTCTCCACAGTAACATTCTCACTCCATGGTCTTAAATATAATGCATATTTTTCCCTAAACCAAGGGCCTCCACCCATTATTTTATCCCTTGTTTTTGAACTAGAGAAGATAATGAGAAAAAATATTTTCAAAAGAAAAGTCATGGAGTAATTTGAATTCAATCTCCACTTCCAGTTGATCCAATTTTGAATCTCAAAAAACTTGTCTAGTATCCATGGAACTTAAATATTAACCCTTTGGTTTTAAGAACTATTATATCATACTCAATCATCTCATCCTTGATAATCACTTCTGGTCTAGTAGCTTCTACCTAAAAGGTTTGTCATAGATTTTTTCTTCCTTTTATTGCTAACTAGGGCATCAGCTCAAAATTTTTTTTTTTTAAGAGCTGGGCCTTCACCCTGATTTAATCTATTTAGTATTTTTAATTGAAGGGGCTCAAAATGGCTAGTTTTTATATTAAAGATTCAAAGCATGCCCAAGTTTTAAAGAGGTATGATAGATGAAAAATTGTAAAATTTAACCATATGATATTATGATATTAGAGAAACCTAAATGGTTTATTTCCTACTGTAGGCCCTCGGTGATATTTAAAAATTTTATACCAATGCCCTTGTCAAATGAGAGTATCGAAACTCGTGGAGCGCCCTTCCTCATGATACCAATTTTACTCTTAGTTTAAACAAGATTTCAAAATACAAATAAAAAAATAAGACTTCAACAGAAACCAAGACGATAAAATTTGTGAAAAATACTGCAAATTTGATTAGACAAAACTAAGTATTGGTTGAAAGCAATAGTTCACAAAACTAAATAAATGCTGGTAAGCCACTTCTTGACAAGGGAGGCAACCATGCAAGGGACAAAATTGGAAGGCATTTTGGAGCGAAATTGGTCTACTGCTTTCTGCTCAAATATCTGGAAAACTTGTCTGCTCGTTCAATGCTAATGTGGGCCTCGGCCAAACTGCCCACTAAGATTTTAATGATATTTGCCCGTGTCTTTCCAAACATTTTAGGGTTCTTCACCCACTCCTCATATTCCTCCTCACACATTCTTGATACCCCTTCACAAACTTCCACTCTCTCTATCTGAAAACTGCCATTCTCCTCTATTGCTTTCCTTAATTCCCTTGCATTCGGGAAATACCATGGCATATTGAAAGAGTCTTTCGAATCTAGGATGATAATTCCCTACACAGTTAGGAAAATAAAAGTATGATATATTTGTTTCCAAAGCATCAAAGGTGGGAAGTTTAGTGGGATTTATATGATGGTCGTGCCTGAAAGACAAGATCATCCCATGCATCTTCAAAGACACAGAAATCAGCCCCCCATTAGGCAGAGGAAGAGCACTCCTCCTGCTGCCATCACCTCTCCTTTGCATTTGATGAAAGTATTGAGGTCCTTGTGGGATTTATTGGAGTACATATCTGTAACATCTTGCCTAACTCCATTAATCCACACCCTTCCTCGGTTATACAAGGGCGAATCCCTGAGAAAAAAACAACAAACTATACAAATCAATAAACCATTTTAAAAATATATGTTTCATAAAGGTATCCATGAGTTCCTATTCCTAATTAACACACATGTCTCTTCAATAAACCATTTAAAAATCTAAGCTTCACATCATAATGGTATCCATTAGTTTCTGTTCCTAATTACAAAACTTTTCAAATTATTGTAGAGCTTAAACCCTTTATGCACAATATATCTTAAAAACTCACAAACAATAAGGAAGTTATAAATCTTTTGTACAATATATATATATAAATAAAAAGTAGAAATAATAAATTTCTTAAGCAAAAAATATGTAGTGTTTCTTACCTCTGAAATTTAATGGAAGGTTATTATGGAGAAGCACACATGAATGCTTGACTTGGAAAAGAGGACATTGTAAGTCATATTTTTCGAATGTTTAAAGAGATGAATAGTTTGTTGAAGTTGAAACGTTAAGAGTATTTGTAAAGGCTATTTATAGAGAAATCATGTTATGTGTAGTGTGAGAAATTTGTGTGAGTATTTTAATATTGTGAGGTGTTACACTACATAGCTTTATGTTGCAAGATATTGTAATACTTTCTATTTGAAAGTGAAAATATTATGAGTTCTTGTGTTGAATATATATGTGGTGAATCCTAAATATTGTAAAATTATTTATATCTTAAGAATTGTTTAATATTGAATATAGCTTATATACTAATAGTTATATCAGAGCCACATTTGAGAGAAGTTTAGGTTTGAGAGAAGTCTACATATGAGAGAAGTTCAAGCTTGTGAGAAACCATGGTGAAAAACAATTGGTGAATAAAAGTGACATGGGAGTGCCACGAAGAAAGAACCATAAAGTAAAGAATTTTAAGTTGGAAATCACATAAATTCTAAAAAGAATTATGAGCAAGTTTGTTGGGTGTAAGCATTCTAGAGAACGAAGTCACCTACTGGTTTGTAGAGTTGTTGAAGGAAAAGGCCAAAGTAACAAAAGG
>JAQPPZ010004684.1:0-23066 GCA_028583015.1 Wollemia nobilis
TATTTTGTCTATATTTCATTATTTAGGTTTGTTGTTACAACTCCTGTAACAGTTCTGTTTACGCCGGTGCTATTCCCGGCATTGTAACCACTATTTAAACTGCACAATTCAATAAACAAGTCAATGTAATCAGGGGGGATGTTAGTAGTCTAGTACAGCTATTAGTTATTACATTACCCAAATAATGTAATAAAGGGGGATGTTAGCGTACTTTAACATATTTTGTCTATATTTCATTATTTAGGCTTACTGTTACAACTCCTGTAACAGTTCTGTTTACGCCGGTGCTATTCTCGGCATTGTAACTAGTATTTAATTTACTTAATGCAATCTCTCCAATGTTCATTTTTCATAACATTTCTTGTAGTTCTTCTTTTGGCTATGGGAAGGGGCAATGTACTTTACTGCTTATAGGGAAAACTCCTTGTTCCTCTCTAGAACTTGGTGTTAGCTTTTTGAGCTATAAGCTAAAAGAAAATGGAGCCACACCTAATGAAATAAGAAAGCTAAGATCTAACTATGACAATGGAAACATAACAAGCATGAAATTAAGACAAGATACTTTAGAAATAACTCACGTAAAAACCATTAATGAAGGCTCACAAAAAATGGAGGAATGCATACAAGATATGAAGCTCACTCTACTAGTGGATAGTGTAGAGGATACCTTCTTCAACTACAATGAGCCCTATATATAAGAAGATATGTTACTTGGTCCTTAATCTACCTATATACCTTAAGGACATATGTGCTTTTGCATGATAGACACTTGTCATTTTACATATTGCACATTCTAACACTTGTGCATTTATTAATTCTTCGTTAAGTAACTCCTAATCTAATAATCTACCTAAGGTGGTACATAGACATATACCAAATAATGTAATATACTCAAACACCCCCTTGTATTATATTATTTGGGATGGATTTCTCTTGATCTGCATAGATGATCTCTGAATGTTTAAAAATTGTTTGTACCTAAAGCTATTGTATATATATCTTCTAGTTGTTTCTATGTATGAACATATTTCAATATGATATGATTATTCTAAAAATGATCTTGAATAAAATGATATTTTGCTTAATATGTTTGGTTTATTCGTGTACAATTGGATTTTTGATTAGATTGAGAACACCTTGATTGTCATAATGTATTAGATTTAGAGCCCGTTTGATACCCATATCTGATAATATATATTGTAGCCATAATGCTTTGCAGGTTGTATCTATTGTTGCTCGATATTCTATCTCAGTAGATGATTGTGCCATTGTATGTTGCTTTTTATTGTGCCAAGATATGGGTCCTAATCCAATATAGAACATGTACCCTAAAGTAGACTTTCTATCATAAATAGAGCCAACATAATCTGAATCTGAGTAACCCTGTAGCTAAAAATCTTTAACATTCTTCATATAAGTTAGTTCATAATAAATAGTCTTCTTGATATATTGTAATATTTTTTTTGTAACTTTCCAATGACTTTCTCTTAGTTCTTGCATGAAGCGTGAAAGATAATTTACAACAAAGGTTAAGTCAGGTCAACTATTTTTTAAGTACAAAATATTTCCAATTAATTGACGATACATAGTTACTGAAACCAAAAGTGTTTCATCATTTTTGGATAATTGAATCTCTTGTTCCATTAGTGTATCTTTTGGATTACCATCCTTCATTCTATATTTTTCAAGTAGGGCTTCTACATATTTTTATTGAGTAATAATAATCTTGTCTTCACCTTTTTGAATCTCTAGAGCAATACAATAATTCATTAGTCCTAAATCTGTCATCTCAAAAGCTTTCTGAAGATTTTTTTTTACCTTTCTTATTAGTTTTTTAGAAATTTTAGTGATTACTATATCATCAACATATACTATAATAATTAGTATATCATTTCCAATTTTTTTTTGTATATAGACTAGGATCAGACATACTTCGTTTGAAACTATGATGTAGCAGATGATTATTAATTTTTGTGTTCCATGCCCTAGGAGATTTTTTTAGACAATATAAGTATTTTTTCAATTTGTAAACTTTATATTCTTGACCTTTAACAACAAATTGTTCTTGTTGTGGCATGTAGATTTCTTCTTCTAAGTCACAATTAAGAAAGACACTTTTTACATCCATTTGATGAAGTTTCCAACCTTGATGAGCTGCTAAAGCATATGCTTTTTTGATAGTGGTCATTCTAGATGTAGGTCTTGTAGACACCAAATTGCAGCTATTAATCCTCCATCCTAACCATCCCACCACCCACTTGTCCACCATACACCTTTCCCGCCAATTATTTGGCCCAATTCCACCTTTCCTGCCATTTCCTAACCCAATTGGGATTATTTTAATATTATTTTATATTTAATATAATATTTTATATTATATTATAATATATTTATTATAAAATATGTATTTATAAACCCAATTAACCAGAGTCGTCCGATCCAATATAATATCCACCATACATCTTCATTAATCCATGCCACACTTAAAGTACAATCTCAGTCCTAGGATGTGATTTAATCTTAGCCACATGATCTAAAGTGTTGAGCTAAAACCCTAAGAAACCCTAAGGTTGGATTATAAGTAAGGGCATTTACAAATTCCCAAACCCTCGAATCCTAATATTGGAATGTGCATCCTGAAAAAGTCATTGACGAAACCCTAGTGAAGCAGAAAGTGATAGAGCCCTAAAAATCCAAATCCCTAGTTGGCCATAGGACTTCAACTGTTCCAATCATCCCCACATCCATTCCCCAGCCATTTTTTTCTCACTCTCAGGTGGTCTTTGTTGTTTACCCTATTGCTATAGGGTTCTGCATTCCTGGTTTTCCTTGGTTCTAGTTTTTGGTTGGGTAGAAATTTGGTCCTGGGTTGTTTTTTAGTTTTCAAGCACTATTTTGGGTGATTTTAATGTAATTTTAAAGCTTTTGTGCTTCTTGTGGTCACTATGGTGTCACTGCAAGATTTTGCAATCCTATTTCTGGCTTTCAGTTTTTGATTATAATGGACCGGTAATTGGATCCCGAAGTTGTTTTTAAATTTAAAACTTTTTATTTGGGTAAGATTTTTAAGTGGTAATTAGACCCACCTATGGGAATTTAATGTTTTATTTATGGAGATCTCTACCTAGAGGATGAGTTGTTGACACATCTTTTGGGATATCGATCGATTGCCTTCAGTGCAAAAATTATTATACTTTTCATAGGTTGGTGGGGTTATTGGATTTATTTTTCCTTTATCTAGTCATAAGCTCTTTGTTGGTTGGGTACCCTTTTTTTTGGGTTTGCTGGTTGAAAGTCTCCATTTATAGCTTGATTTTTAAGGTTGTGGGATCCTTTCAAAACCATCACCTATTCAATTAATCAAAAAAAATATCTAGTTAAAATTAGACATTATAGCGGGTTATAAAGGAATAGGGAAGGAGCAAAAGACCTCCCGCTCTGGACGACATGTCACCTTTTCAAATTCTTAGTCTTTCCTTGACTCTTCCTATGTATTTTCAAGTGGATATCCTGCTTTCCTATGGATTTCCACCCAAATATCCTATTTTTCTAATATATCTCCTACTTTCCTATGGATTTTTAGGTGGATCTCTTGCTTTCCTATGGATTTTTAGGTGGATATCTTGCTTTCCTATGGATTTCTAGGCACATCTCCTATTTTTCTAACGGATATCCTACTTTTTATATGGATTTTCAAGCGGATATCCTACTTTCCTATGGATTTCTAGGAAAATATCCTATTTTTATTGGGTTTTATAGGCCTCTCTTGTCCCTTCTTGGTGGCTGGAGAGCCTCCAAGACCATTTTTCTATCTTCCTAAGGTATTCTGGGAAGTTTTATTAGGTGGTGATGCATGGTCTAACAAAATTGGTTTTTTGGTGCAGTTTGGGGTTTTTGTTCTTTCTCAGTTTGGGAGTGGGGCTAGTGGACCTCTTGCCTATAGTTTTTCCTTTGGCCATGAGAAGGGTCCATCTACTTTACTGCCTGTAGGGAAAACTCTTTTTTCCTCTCTAGAACTTGGTGTTAGCTTTTTGAGCTATAAGCTAAAAGGAAATGGATCCACAACTACTGAAATAAGAAAGTTAAGATCTAACTATGACAATGGAAGCATAACAAGCATACAAATAAGACAAGATACTTCAAAAATAACTCACATAATAGCCATTAATGAAGGCTCACAAAAATAGAGGAATGCATACAAGATATGAAGCTCACTCTACTAGTGGATAATGTAGAGGATACCTTCTTCAACTACAATGAGCCCTATAAATAAGAACATAAGTTACTTGGACCTTAATATACCTATCTACCTTAAGGAAACGTGCTTTTGCATGATAGACACTTGTCCTTTTACATATTGCACATTCTAACACTTGTGCATTTATTCCTTATTCCCCATGTAACTCCAAATATAATAATCTACCTAAGGTGGTACATAGACATATACCAAATAATTTAATATACTCTACCATCCCCCTGCACTACATTATTTAGGATGAATTTCTCTTGATTTGCATAGATGACCTCTGAATGTTTGAATTTTTTTTGTACCCAAAGATTTTGTAAATATATTTGCTAGTTGTTCCTCTGTAGGAACATATTTTAATCTTATATGATTATTTTGAAAATAATCTCTAATAAAATGATATTGTGCTTCAATATGCTTGGTCCATTCATGTACAATTGGATGTTTGATTAGATTGATAACCCATTTATTGTCACAATGTATTAGAGTTGGAGCTTATTTGATGCCCATGTTTGATAATATATATTATAACCATTATGCTTCGTAGGTCGTATATCTTGTTGCTCGATATTTTACCTCATTAGATGACTGTGTCACTGTATGTTGCTTCTTACTATGCCAAGATATGGGTCCTAACCCAATATAGAACACAAACCCTGAAGTAGACTTTCTATCATCAATAGAGACAACATAATATGAATTTGAGTAACCCTGTAGACAAAAATATTTAACATTCTTCATATAAGTTAGTCCATAATCAATATTCTTATTTATATATTGCAATATTATTTTTGTAGCTTTTCAATGACTTTCTCTTGGTTCTTGCATGAAGCATGAAAGATAATTTACAATAAAGGCTAAGTCAGGTCGACCATTTTTTAAGTACAAAAGACTTCCAATTAATTGACGATACATAGTTTTTGAAACCAAAGGTGTTTCATCATTTTTGGATAATTGAATCCCTTGTTCCATTGTTGTATCTTTCGACTTACAATCCTTCATTCTATATTTTTCAAGTAGGGCTCTTGCATATTGTGATTGAGTAATAGTAATGTTATCTTCACCTTGTTGAATATCTAGAACAAAACAATAATTCATTAGTCCTAAATTTGTCATCTCAAAATGTTTCTAAAGATCCTTTTTTACCTCTCGTCAAAATTTTAGAACTTCTAGTGATTACTATATCATTAACATATACTATAATAATTAGTATATCATTTTCAAAAAAAAATTTGCATATAGACTAGGATCAAACGTACTTCGTTTGAAACTATATTGTAGCAGATGATTATTAATTTTTATGTTCCATGACCTAGGAGCTTATTTTAGACCATATAAGGATTCATTCAATTTGCAAACTTTATATTCTTGACCTTTAACAATAAATTGTTCTAGTTGTGACATGTAGACTTATTCTAAGTCACCATTAAGAAAGGCATTTTTTACATCCATTTGATAAAGTTTCTAGCTTTGATGAGCTGCTTAAGAACATACTTTTCTGATAGTCATCATTCTGGCTATTAGAGCAAATATCTCTTCATAGTCAATTCCCTTTGTATGAGTATATCATTTTGCTACTAACCGAGTATTGTACTTATCGAGTGATATTTCTGCTTTATGCTTAGTCTTGTAAACCCATTTGCATCCTAATAATTTCTTTCTTGGAGGTAATTCTACTAGATTCCATGTTCTGTTAATTTGTAATGCTGAATAATTTGATTCCATAGTTGCCTTCCAATGTGGATGATTTAAGGCTTGAATTGTCATTATCGGTTCTACTATAGTACTCATCATTCCTCTATTTATTCTACTTTGACTACATGTTTGAGGTCTTGTAGTAGTAATATCAAGCGTTTGTTCTAATTTTGAATCTCTGAGTGTATTTCTATACCATATTGGTTCCTTCTTTTGAGGAATTGTAGAAGTTACTATAGATTCACGATGTTCATCTTGAGATTTACTTTTTTCATCTTTATATTCTGAATTTTTTTCTTTATTTTACAAGTCTTCCTCTAAGAAATTTAGAATAACTTCTGCATCAATATTTTATTTCTTTATATCTATCTTGACTCTTTCATCAAAAACTGTCTCTACTTATGTATATCTTTTTTTGTATGTGGATCCATTCTTTTGTACCCTATAGATTCAACATCATAGCTAACAAATATTCCAACCATAGTTTTTTCATCTAATTTAGTCCTTTTTTATTTTGGAATATGCATGTAAGCTTTGCAACTAAAAATTCTTAGTTTTCCTAAATTTTGGTTTGTGTCCTGACCATGCTTCCTCTGGTGTAACATGTTTGAGTATTCTTATGGTTAATCTATTTTGCAAGTATACTGCTATGCTAATTACTTCAGCCCAATATTGATGATCAAGAAGAGCTTCTATTAGCATACACCTAACCATTTCCATTATAGATCTATTTTTTCTTTCTACAATTCCATTCTATTATGGTGAATATGTTGTAGTAAGTTATCTTTTATTTCCATTCTCTCTTAGAAAGGAGTCAAATTATTTTGATACAAATTCACTTCCTTTATCTGAGAGAAGAGCTTTGATAGTCTTTCCTGATTCTTTCTCTACTTGAAGTTTGAATTTTTTAAAATAGCTAAATGCTTTTGATTTATACTTCATGAAGTATACCCACATTTTTCTGGTGTGATCCTAAAAATACTTATATTCACCAATACTAGTGGTATTCATTGGACCACATAGATATGTATATATTATTTCTAATAGTTGTTGATTCCTATGTTGGTGAAGTTCAAAGGGAACTCTATGTTGTTTTCCAGCTAAACATTTTGGACAAACAATAGACTCTAGGGATAAATTTGGTATTCCTTCAACCTTGATATTTAGACATTTTATTCAAAGAAGATGGATTGGTATGTCCTAGAAGTTTGTGCCATAGATCTGAAGTTTTGACTAAAAAAATAGAGTGTGTAGTAATATCTATAATAAATAAACCATTTTTATAGGAGCCTGCTGCTATATTTTTCCCTTGTTTAAGAATGGGATATTGTTTTCTTCTATTGAAAACTTTGAACTCAATTGTCATATTTTGATCCATGAGATGAGAAACTAAAAGAAGATTAGTAGTCAATCCTGGGATATATAATACATTTTTTATTATTCCTTTTCCATCTATCAGCTCTATAAGAATGTTTCCAATACCCTTTACTTCATAAGTCTTACTATCTACTATAGCAACTGGTTTCTCATTTATCTTATGTAGATAATTAAACCAATATATGTTTCCAGTCATATGTTCGATTGCCCTTGAATCTATATACCAATAATCCATGGTTTAGTTTTCTAATTTCCAATGATCTATTTTTGGGTGTACTATTCCTTATATTTCCCTAATTTGGAATTTTAGAAATTATTAAATATTTGCAATATAATATTTTTCCAATGTTGAAAACTTTAAACTTCTAAATTAATTATTTGTAAATATTGTAAGGTTTGAATAATAAGCAATTAATATTATCTCTAAAGATATGTTGATATAATGTAATGACTTTCTAAGGTTGATATGCAATGTAAATAATAGAAATTTTCAACCTTTAAATTGATACCTTATAAGTCCTTTAATAATATTTGCATTAATGATAATCTCAATAGAAACCCTTGTATCTCCTTACGATTTAATTGTAAATATTTTAAGTGTATTATAATAACCCTTATTACTCCATTTTATATTAATTTTATTTTAATTTCTCAATGCCCTTATATCTCCCAATTTAAAGGGTAAACTTAAAATAAAGAAAGTCAAAACTTATTTAGTAGCTATTAATGCTGCCACGTGCAACCTTCTTTTCTTTGATAACACCTTGCTATTCTATGTATCAGTTCTTTTTATAATGTCTTCTCTTTGGTAATGGATATCTTGATGTGTTACTACTATTGTGAACAGGCTCGAAGATGGCAATCTCTCCATCATGAATCTCTTGGCTCTTCTAACAGAATATATGTAGGTGTAGGTTTTTTCTTGAGCAGGCCTGAGCATATTTCTCTTTGTGCGAGCCTATAAACCCTTATAAAATGCATTTATATAAACCTCACATGAAAAGTAGGATGAACGATAGCATACAGGTTTATGGGTGGATAGCACAGGGTGGCTCAAAATACCAATGAAACTGTCACACAAGTCAAAGGTATTTAATGAGTGACGCAGGTGATGAGAGCATTGGTATATAAAATAGGTGATATGTAAGCCCTCATGCACATACAGGTTTGTAGTAGGAGCAACAAAGGAAGCAACATTTTTTTGTGAATGCGGCAAGTAAGAACATGATAATGACAAAATGAGATCTGGATGTGAGCAGCATCAGGCAGGAACCAAAAAAACCCTCCCAAAGTTTTTTTAAAGTTTTTTTGGGGTATTTGAAAATCTAATGCAAAGGAAACCATAAACAGTGCAGGCAGATGCGAGAAAACCTAGTTCTCATGGAAGAAAACAATGTACGACGACTTGAATCATGATAGGGTTGGCCAAAAATTGAACATCGAAAACCCACACATGTTTACCAAGAAAACAGGTCTACGTTACCATAAAAATCATAGGGAAGAGCCTTTTCAATGTAAGGCCAAAGCCTTTGCTTTTTTTCTAGTCCTTACACACAGAAACTAAAACCCAAAAATTTTTAATGACCTAATTTTTTCAAACCATAAAAGAACTCCATTGTTAAATATTTTCAACTGGAGTAGTGCTCGGATGGGTGACCTCCTATGAAGTTTCAATTTTTGTACCTTTCTTGCGGCTCTCTCAATTTCTATGGATCTACCATGTGCTCTGATACCATGTTAGCTTTTGAGGTAGAAGCTAAAAGGAAATGGATCCACAAATAATAAAATAAGAAATCTAAGATCTAGCTATGATAATGGAATCATAACAAGCATGAAAATAAGACAAGATAATTCATAAATAACTCACGTAAAAACCATTAATGAAGGCTCACGAAAATGGAGGAATGCATACAAGATATGAAGCTCACTCTACTAGTGGATAGTGTAGAGGATACCCTATCCAACTACAATGAGCCCTATATATAAGAAGATAAGTTACTTGACCCTTACTCTACCTAACTACCTTAAGGACACATGTGCTTTTGCATGATAGACACTTGTCCTTTTACATCTTGCACATTCTAACACTTGTGCATTTATTCCTCCTTTTCCAAGTAACTCTTAATCTAATAATCCACCTAACATAGTACATAGACATATAACAAATAATGTAATATACTCTAATGCTTGGAATTTCTTTGGGGTGGGCTTTGGTTCATTATTTTTGCTTGTCAGGAAGGTCATTCACTATTTTCCTGAGCTTTGGGAGAGACCCTGATTTATTGCTCATAGTTTAGTGATTCCCGTGGCTGGTAGTTCAAAATTTTTGGTAGATTTTTTTTGTTCGTTCTTCTTGTCGAGATGGTCATTCATTGTATTTTATAGGCTTTGGAAGAGGTCTCAATCTTATTGTTCACAGTTGAGTTCTTCCTATGGGCTATAGTGATTTGTGTCTAGGAGTTTTTGATAGATTCTATCTCTTTCTTTTTTGGCCTTGGAGGGGACCATATGCTACATTGTTTTGTAGATGGGTTATGTGGATTTTCCTCTGGTGGTAGGGTTAGGGCTTTCTTACACATCTACAGGTACTTTGTGGGTGGTATTTCCTGCAACTCCTTCGTCTTGATGGGGGACCATGCGTTGATTGTTCACTACAATGGAGGGCTTCTTGACATTATATTGTGCCTAATATTTTTCTTGCTTTGGGGCGTCTTCTTTACCAGGTTCTATTTTTTATTTTTCTTCACCTTTCTTCGTTGGGAGATCGTATGGCTTGTATCTTGCGTTTCAAGCTCTATGGAGTATTCTACGTTTCGGGCCTTCCAAAATAGTCTAGTTTTTTCATAGGTGGGAAATTATTATTTTTTTTTCTCGAAGAGGCTTTTACGGATGGTCCAGTGTTGTTTTGAGGATGACTTTGGGCTGTGTTATGGGTGGTCCTGTGCTAGTTTAATGGTGGTATCATTTCTTTTGTGGATGGTTCTGATTCATTTACGGATGGTCCTATTTCGTTTATGGATGACCTTGTACTATAATATTTCATTTTTTCTTTGAGACTTTTAAAATTGTGAGGTTTACTCCTTTGTGGGAAAAACCTTTTCAAATTTGTGTGTAATTATGAGGTTTTCTCCTATGCTGAAAAACCCTTTTCAAATTTGGATGTAACTTTGAGATTTTCTCTGCTACTCTTGCAAGGGCTTCTCTTCTCCTGCTCCTATGTAGGCTTCTCTTTTTCAGATTTAACTATTTTTCTCCAACAACCCATAGAGGGCCTATTTTTGTGCTGGGGACTCTTCTCCCAACCCTCATATTTTTGTAAAAGGTTACAAATTTCTTTTAAAACTTCTATTTACCAATAAAAATAAATAAACAATATATTATATTTGTTAATCATAGAAACATATAACAAAAATATTTAATTAAAATACAATCTACTCTATAAATTTGTGCTGGGAACTCTTCTCCCAAAACTCATATTTTTGTAAAATGTTACAAATTTCTTTTAAAACTTCTATTTACCAATAAAAATAAATAAAAAATATATTATATTTGTTAATCATAGAAATATATAACAAATATATATATATATATATATATATATATATATATATAATTTATGGAAAACATCCCAAAAGGGATGCCACTTTCGGATAAGACCAAAGGAGGCAAGGGTATCCATTCCACCAAAAATGCCTAGGACTCGGACCTGTCCTATGACCTTTGACATACTCAAGGAGAAAACAAACACACAAAACCAATTTAAAAATAAGTAAATAACAAACAAAATAATAAAATAAAATAAAAAACATGCTCCTTGAGTGTGTAAAAAACAAAAGCACAACCAAACACGCATAATAAGATAAAAGAAACCACAACACAAACCACATAGAAAAACACAAGAACCACATAACAAAACACAAACAAGACAAAAACAACAGAACACTACAAAGACATAACCCAAAAAAAAAATGAAAAATAAACAAAACCAAAACCTTAAAGAAAAAAATAAAAAATAAAAAACAACCAACAATAGGCAATAAACAAAAACAAAAAACATAGAAAACACTCACACATAAAAACATGAAATAACACAAACAAAGAGAAGCCCAAGAACAAGAATGAAAAACACAAGAACAATAACAATAACAAAAAACATAAAAAAAAAAAAACAAAACAACAAAAACACATGAACAACAAAAAACAACACAAAGAACACAAAAACAAAACAAAACAAAAAAACTCATCCACCTTAAAAAACTAAACAAAAAAACAAGAAAAAAAAAATTGAACATAACGATGACCTATCTAGACCAGAAGACTATTAAGGCAAGAATCAATAGAGGAAACAAAATAAAGAATAGAATGAGCTAGGGAACTAAAAAAACTGAATGAACCAAAGAGAAGCAAAAAAAAAAAAAAACTAGGTACCTTCAGAACTGGAGCCATCCAAAGAAATGATAGAAATAAGAGCTTCTCTAATTTGAGAAGCCCACCATATAGGAGGGTGGCCATAACAAGTAAGATCACCTTTGTCCAAAGCCCAATTAGCTAAAGCATCAGCACTCTTGTTTTGATCCCTGACCACATGATTGTAATCAACTTTCAAACATCCCATCTAGATTAATTGACTCTTCTCAATAATTATTTTTATTCTCCAATCCACCTTATGATTCTTAGAAGGATTCTTCAAGATATTAATCATAAGTTGAGAGTCAGACTCAAATAACACCTTTTCCCATCCAACCTTAGTAGCCTCCTAAAGGCCTCTGAGGATACCATACCCCTCAACAAGGTTATTGGAAAGAATACCCAAATTCTCGGCAAAAGTGAAAACCGAGGGAGCCATCCGAATGTCTACCAATTCCTCCCACATCGGCTTTTCTAGGGTTCCCTCTAGAGGCTCCATCAGTATTGACTTTTCCAAAATCCTTAGGAGGAGGTTGCCAATTTCTAGTCCTATCCATCTTACTAATACTCGCATTCCCTTTAAGTTGGTTGCCCTTAAAAGATTTAATCTTCAATCTTTGCATCACTTGATCCCATCTTTGGTGGGAGTTTTGGGGGTGATTAAGGAGTTGATGGACTGATTCAACTAAGTTGGCTATGGTCTTTTGCCAAATATAGTGAATATCCTTCCTATCTTGATTAAAAATTTGGTTGTTCCTTTCATTCCAAATATTCCAAAGAAGAATGGTAGAACCTATCCAAACTAACTGCCTAATAAAATGATCAACACCCTCTTGATTAGGCCAATCCCTCCAAAGCTGTTAAAAAGTAAAAAATTGGACCACTGTAAGTCAAGTAAAGTGGCCATTCTCCTCCATAGCTCAGAGGCTAAAGTACACTCAATAAAAAGATGGTTGAGATTTTCTACATTCTCTTCACACATTTCACATCTAAAAGGGCCATAAAAACCATGCTTCATAAGTTGCTCACCAGCAAAAACCCTACGATGCAATAAAAGCCAATTAAAGAACCTCACCTTAGGCCAGAGCTTTTGAGCCCACAATCGAGAAAAGATGTCAGAAGAATGGTTGGGATTATTATGGCATAAGGTCAAATAACCTTGAGCAACTGAATACTCACCCTTAGTAGTGTTGTTCTATCCAAAACAATCTTTTTCATGGGACCAAGAGAGGGATCTCATATGAAGGATACCTTGGATATCTTGTCTTTGCCTTTATGGGATTTGAATAGGCTAGTCCTCAATAAGGATCCAATATCTACCAACCTTTGAATTACCAGTATGGTACCGACAGTAATTAGCCACCTTTATCCAATTAGCTCGGTGAAGTTCCTCCATCCAAGGCCTCCAATCGGGAAACTAAATTATCAAAGGCTTGTGACCACTTAAAAACTACTAAAATGGGAGAACCTTTGGTAGGAAGTTGATAGCAAACAAGGTCTTCAGGACTTTTGTTCTCAGCATATTTAGCACGGAGATTATTGGCCCAAAGAGCATTGGGGTTATGCAACATCTTCCAATATAATTTAGCAGCTAAAGCTTTGTTGTTATTAATAGAAGACCGGAATCCTAACCCCCCTTCACTCTTAGGAAGACATAAAGTATCTCATTTCACCAAGGCCCATTTTCTTTTCTCCTTAATACCACTCCAAAGGAAACGATGACTGATTTGATCCAATTCTCGAAAAAGAACAACCTTTGGGATATTCAAAATATAACAAAAATATAATCTACTCTATAAATTTTTTATCTCTAATTAAAATTACCTTAAAATCTTTCACTAAATTATTAAACATAAAAAAAACAAGGAAATAATTGAAATTCAAATCATTATATTTTCTAAAATCTACATTTTATGAACGAAGTGTCCCACATACAAGAAATAAACCTAAACCTAAAATTTTTGAAAGGGGAAGTGTCATTGACCTTAATAATTTTTTTAAAAACAGAAATAGACTAATAGTAACTCTAATATGAACCATTTGAAATAAGTATACATTATTTTACTATAAATTATAAGTTTATTTTATTATAAATTATTATTATTCTAAAATTTAACTGAGATTACCTTCCAAAGCAGAGAATACGTCAACATGATATCTACAGGGCTAACGGCCATGTGGATCTATAAGCCCAGGATATTCCTGGGATTTCATGCTTTCTTCCACAAAAAAAGGACTCATACCAAAACCTAATATGGTTTTGTAAATTATCGCGAGGTGCGCGCATTTACGTAAAAGGACAATTCTGTTAAAAGACGTTCTGATATGTTTAAATTACAAGTGAACCACGTTTTCGACGATTTTGTCAAATGACGCGTAATTAATAATTAACAAGTTTTTCAGATAAATTGCCAGACGTTGTGTGGACGTATGCATGCCGCCACGCCTGAATTTTTGGGTCTGATGTGGTCTTTGAAAACATATTTGATGGGTCTTCTATGTATAAATTGACAGACAGTTCAAAACTCAACCCCTCTTAATTAGAGGTGAATGTCAACTTCTAGTGTTGATGCTTCCACTTAAAATATATGATGAATTTGGTCCATATATTTTCTATCATAATATTTGTTTATGTTTGAACTTCATTAATCTAGTGTCCTTTGATTTGCTTGTAATAATTAATAGGTGAGTTTTGGGTGCTTTTATATACTGTCAATATGATTCAAATAATATTTATTTGAATTTGAATAATATAATCTAATGTAATTTGTTTGTGATAATTAAGTAAATCTGGATAGTTTTGGTGGATAAACATACTTATGCATTTGTAGATGATATTTTAAATTACGCATTAGCTATAAATGTGTTTTTGCAGTCACGTTTTCATTATTAAGGTATACGATTTAATATACAGATATGCATATATCATAATATATTATATATAACAATTATAAATATAATTTTTTTTATAATAATAATATTTTTAGGTGTTCACAATCATGAAAAGTTGTGTGAGGGTTTTAATGAGGGCTGGTGCAAGGGCCCAATCGAAGGCTTGGTCAGAACTGAGGGCTTTACAAAATTCTTCTTGAATTCAAGATTTTATCCTTCTGAGCTTGAAGCCCTCTTTGTTGCTGCTTTGGAACCTCCTTAAAGAGAGTTTGTTGATTTCTCTTTAGAGTAATATTTTTCTCTAGCTTAGCTAGAAACTCTTTTTACCTCTCGGTCTTTGTAAGAGAGAGGAAGGGTTGAGCTTGTTAGAATGGTTTCATCTAATGGTTCAAATGACTTCATGGTGGGTTGGAGAGTCCACCTCCTGCTTGGCAATGATGTCCCTATGGTGGTGTCTGAGAACCTTGTTCAAGGATTCCAACTTGCCTGAGCACCATTGTTGGACCATGGGCTAAGCGATGGACTGAGTTGCTAGCAATTTGTCTATGTAAGGCTGATTGACATTGGTTGACCTCTCTTCATCTATTGGTCTCTCTCCGTGGTGGAAAATTATTCTTTTGCATGCTTGTGAGGTTAGAACCCATAGGGGTTGGAAGTTTGATGATGTGAGGTTCCTATGGGGTTTGAACCCACAGGTTTCAAGGTTTTGGGTCCTTTTTAAAACCCTCCTTTAAGGTTTTAGGATCCTTCTAAAACCCATCTGCTTCGTTGGCTCCTTGGGTTTATTTTTTCAAGATTTCTCTTCTAGGTGTGGGAGCCTCTCAGTTTGGTTAGTTGCAAGCCTTCGGTATTGGTTCAGAAGTGGAGGTTTGAAAGACTTTTTTGGAGTTTTTTGTTCTGAAGTCTCCTAAAATTTGGTTGGAAATTCTAGCTTAAGAGCATTTCTAAAAGGTTAGATTAATCTCAATTGGTTCCCCTGATTTTCTATTTTTTGGTATTTTTTTCCTCTGTGATTTAGATGCTCTTGATTTCAACGTATCTTTCTCTCTCCTAAGGCCACAATTTTGCAGATGGTTTATTGGTGGGCTACAGTTTGAGATGTAGATCTATTTGCATTTTTTGCTCACTCCCAAGTGGTCTTTGTTGTTTACCCTATTATTGCAGGGTTCTGCATTCCTGCTTCTCCCTGGTTCTAGTTTTTGGTTGGGCAAAAATTTGGTCCTAGGTTATTTTTAGTTTTGAAGCCCTATTTTGGATGATTTTTAATGGGATTTTCAAGTTTGTGTGCTTCTTGTGGTCACTATGGTGTCACTATAGAATTTTGTAATCCTGTTTTTGACTTTCAGTTTCTGGTTTTGATGGACCTTTAATGATCCTGGAGTTGATTTCAAATTAAAAACAAAATTATCTGGGTGAGATTTTAAAGTGGTGATTAGATCCACTTATGGACATTTAATGTTTTATTAATGGAGATATTTACCTCGGGGATGAGTTCTTGACCCCCTCTTTTGGGATATTGATTGATTGCCTTCGGTGCAAAAATTATTATACTTTTCATAGGCCGCTGGGGTGATTGGATTTAGTTTTCCTTTATCCAGTCATAAGTTCTTTGTTGGTTGGGTACCCTTTTTTTGGGTTTGCTGGTTGTAAGTATTGTTTAGAGCTTGATGTTTAAGGTTATGGGATCCTTTCAAAACCCTCACCTTTTTAATTAATCAAAAAATATATTTTTATATTATCTAATTAAAATTAGAAAATATAGCGGGTTATAAAGGAAGAAGGAGGGAGCAAGAGACCTCCCGCTCTATGCAAGAGGTCACCTTTTCAAATTCTTACTCTCTCATTGGCTCTTCCTATGGATTTTTAGGTGGAGCTCCTACTTTTCTATGGATTTCCACATAGATATCCTATTTTTCTAATAGATATTTTGCTTTCCTATGGATTTTTAGGCGTATCTCCTACTTTATTGTGGATTTCCAAGCAAATCTCCTTTTTTCTAGTAGATCTCCTACTTTTTCTATGGTTTTTCAAGCAGATATGCTACTTTCCTATGGATTTGCAAGCAGATATCTTGGTTTCCTTGGGATATATAGCTTTTATTATCTCTGCTTGGTTCCTGGGGGCCTCCAAGATTTTTTTTGCATATTTTTGAGATGTTCTAAGAAGTTTTCTTGGGTGGTGCTGCTTGTTCAAAAAAACCTAATTTTTTGGCATAGTTTGAGGGGATTTTTTTTCTTGCTCTTTTTGGAGGATTTTTGTTCTTGCTCAGTTTGGGAGTGGGGCTAGTGGAGCTCTTTCTTGTTAGCGTACTTTAACATATTTTGTCTATATTTCATTATTTAGGCTTACTGTTACAACTCCTGTAACAGTTCTGTTTACGCCGGTGCTATTCTCGGCATTGTAACTAGTATTTAATTTACTTAATGCTATCTCTCCAATGTTCATTTTTCATAACATGGTATCAGAGCCAGATTGCTACGACAATTTTTTGCAGTGAGAGAAGGCTGGAGGCGGAAGCTGTTTGCAGGGAGAAAGTTGCTGCGTTTTTTTTTTGAACGCATTTTTTTCCTGAACAGTGCGAATATTTTTTTAAGTTTTTTTCTGCGACGTGATTTTCTTTAATCATCGCGTGATTAACTTGGAAAAAAAAAAAAATCGCGGGACGCAGGACGCAGGGAGCTGCATCCACGCGCGACAGAAGGGAGGGGAGGCTCCCCCCGCAGACAGCGCAGGTCGCTGGAACGCGCAGTTGCGCGTCCAGCCCCCCACCGGCTGGCCACTGGAACACGCGTAGTCGCACGTCCAGCCAGGACGCAGCCCGCTGGACACGGACGCAGCGCGTAGCGCGCTGCGACGCCCCCCCCCAGTTGGACGCGGACGCAGCGCGTAGCGCGCTGCGATGTCCCCCCCCGTTGGACGTCCCCCCCCACCCCCCCGTTGGACGCGGACGCAGTGCGTAGCGCGCTGCGACGTCCGCTGCCACGTCCCGGGACGCAACGCTGCAGGAGGAACGCGAGCGCGCGCCCCCCCCATGGGAATTTTTTATTAAAAAAAAAAAAAAAAAAAAAAACACCGACGCGTGACGGTAGCCGCGACGAAGCAGCAGCGAGGCCGCGATTTGCAGAGGAGTCCGCTGCGCTCGGACAGCAGGCTGAGGACCCTCCTCAAATACGAGGGGGCCCCTTGATCCTTTCGGATCAGCCCGCTGGCTCACGTGGTCGTGAGCCGTGCGGTAAGGCTCTGGGAGCCTGGAGGTCGAGGGTTCGAAGGTATAATTTTTTTTTCAAAGTTTTTTTTTAATTATTATTTTTTAGTTAAAATTTTTAATTTTAATTTATTTTTTATAGTTTTAAAACTTTATAAATTAAAATTTAATTTTAATTTATTTTTTCATAAGTTTTTAAAACTATATAAATTAAAATTATTTATTTTAACTTTAAATACATAATAATTATTAAAATGCTTTGTTAAAGAAAAAAAAAATTTAGGGGGGATATTTTTTTCAAAAAATCAAAGGGGGAATGTGAGTAATTTTCTGAAAAAGCAATTTGGCGAATTGTAAAAGGTGCATTTTCGGCTGCGCCCGACACCTTGTGGGTTATTCCTGTGGGCATTTTTTTTGTTGTATGTTGCATATTTGTCTTTTGCACTATAACATTAAAAATTAAAATCAAATTCACTCCCTAAGTCCCCAAAATAATTAAAACCCATCCGTGCAATTTATTGCCTCTGCGTTCGGTATTTGTGATACCTCTGGCCAGCACTTACATGTAAAGCTGTCGTGATTGCGCTACTGTATCCGCCACCTAATATAGCTGCTACAATGACGTCTGAGCTTGTTCTCTATAAATCGTCGGGGAGAGATAAGTTTGCCATTTTTGCATTTTTTTACTCCATCCACTACCCTTAATCGCTCTTGTGTTTAGGCGTAAATCTTGACGAAGTATTCTTCATAGTGTTTAGGGGAAGTTACGCCCCACGCATGAGAAGAATCTTCTATGGTAGGTGCCATCAACAGGGCGATTCCCTTTCAGTACTGCTTATGTTCCACGTATCGTATGATCTCTAAAAATCACCTATAGTCTCCCTCACGTAAGGGCGGGTGATTTTTTGTTGATCTTTCTAAATACCTATAGTTTCCCTCACGTAAGGGCGGGTATTTTGTACGATATAATGGCCTAGCAAAAGGTATATCGAAAGGGGGACCAATTGGTGTTATAAGGAACCTTCACTATGGCCGCTGTTGAAAAGTTGATGACTGATCCTCATCAGTTATTGAAAGGTCCAAATTATACACCATGGAAACATAAGATGAAGGCAATTCTCCAAATGGAAGATTTATGGGATATTGTTACTGGAGTAACACCTAGGCCTTCACCAGCATCAGGATCCACAGCTCCTACTGCTGATCAGATAGCGTTTGACAAGAAAGACAGTCGAGCAAAGGTGCTCATTTTGTTTGTTGTTTCAAATGAAGTGCAACCTCATATAGCTGACAAAGCAAGTGGTAAAGACACATGGGATGCCCTTAGAACCATCTATGAGGGAAAGAATGATTCCACCATTCTTCATATTAAACAACAACTTCATAATCTAAGTTTGAGACAGGATGAAACAGTTGAACTCTTTCTATGCAGAGTGTCTGAATTGAAAGAGAAATTGAATTCTTTGGGAGATTCTGTGGATGAAAAGCTTCTCGTTTCAATTCTGATGAGAGCTTTACCTTATTCATTTGATATGTTGATAACCTCCATCCAGGTGTCTCAACGACAAATTACCTACATCGAGTTGGTCAATATGCTTCAACAATAGGAGGCACACCAACTTCACAAGGATGATTCTTCCAATACAGCCCTATACACCAACAGACAGGGTTCTAGGAAGAAAGGTAATGGGAAAAAAGGAGGCAACTTTCAAAAAGGAGGAAATTCTCAACAGGACATGAAAGAAAAAAGAAAACAACCTCAATAGAAGAAGAGGTGGTGCAAGATCTATGAGAAAGACAACCATGACACCAACAGGTGTTGGCATAAGAACAAGCAGAAAGGCCAAAACAAACCACAAAATAAAAACAAGCAACCCCAGGTGAATGTTGTCTGTTGAAAAATTTGACTCGGATTCCGAATGGGCACACAAGGTGCTCATGACTACCACGAATTCCACACGAGAGGGATCTTGTTTGGTATGTCGATTCCGGAGCTAGCAAACATATGATCGGCGACAGATCGTGGTTTGAATCATTCGTGGCCAAAGAGGGCAAACCTGTCACCATTGTTGATGATAAAACCTACGGGGGTTCGGGGAGAGGGTATAGTTTCGAGTTCACTCTTCCTGATGGCAAGTGTCGGATTGACAAAGTCCTCTATGTTTCGAGATTGGCTAACAATTTGTTGTCAGTCACACAAATCCTGGATAGAAATATGGTTGTCAACTTTCGTGTTGAGAATGGCAAGAAGTGTTGTACTATTACCAGGAAGGGTAAGCATATTGCAATAGCTTCATATAAGTAGGGCTTATTTGCCCTAGATGCTATCTCTACTCCACATGTTGCCATGACTGTCTCTACTAAGGAGGCAACTTCCCTATGGCACAAGAGATATGGGCATCTTAGTTCTGGCTACTTACTTGAGCTCAGTAAGTATGAGATGGTAAAGGGTCTTCCTTCCCTTTCTGCCACATTGCCAGTGTGCTCTGACTGCTTGGCAGGAAAGCAGCATAGAGTACCATTTGAGAAGAGCTCAACAAGAGCACAAAAACCTCTGGAGTTAATTCACACCAATCTGTGCGGTCCTTTCACACCCAACAATTGTGGAGGGAAGAGGTACTTTCAGTTATTCGTAGATGACTACTCACGAAAGATGTGGGTTTTCTTTCTCCAATTGAAATCTGAAGCTTTCGCATTCTTCCAGCAGTTCAAGAAATCCGTTGAGGAGTCAGGAGCTTTTATTAAAACCCTCCGCTCGGATCGAGGGGGGGAGTTTACCTCTAATGAATTTTTTGCATTCTTAGATAAGCATGGAATCAAGAGATAGTTAACAACTACCTATACTCCTAAGCAAAATGGAGTTGTTGTGAGAAGGAACCGTTCTATCATGGAAATGGTTCGTTGTATGCTCACAGGAGCTACTCTTGGGCAACAAAATTGGGCAGAAGCTGTCACCATTGCAGTATATCTGTTGAATAGGGCACCCACAAAGGCCCTAAAAGGAATGACTCCACAGGAAGCATGGAGTGGTCAAAAACCCTCCATATCTCATCTATGTATTTTTGGATGTCACGCTTTCATGCACATACCGAAAGAGAAAAGGAAGAAGCTAGATGAGAAAACATTGAGATGTATTTTTCTTGGTTATGATGAGCACTCTAAAGGATATCGTTTGATAGATCCTTTGACCAAGAAAATTCATGTCAGCAGAGATGTTGTCTTTTATGAAGCTTTCACATCATAGAGCACATCTAAAGTACACCTAGATCTTGTGGAATCTAAGGAAGAGAAGATTCCTTCGTCAACACAGACAGGAGGTCCTTCTACATCTTCTTCAACACCACCGAAGAAGAATCCAAAATGGTGTACAAATACAATCAGAGACGCAAATTTATCCACTCCTCCCAATTTGAACTTGGATAGACCTCGTACACGTAGTATGGCTCAAAAGGAAAAAGAAGCCAAAGAAACTGGTGAGGTTGATGATCTTTGTCAATATTTTGAGGAACTTTCTGTAACTCCACGTATAGAAGTAGAGGATATGGATATTGATGATGACAGGGCGTTCATGTCTACCATAGATGATCTTGAACCTGCATCAGTGCAAGATGCTCTTAGTGACCCTCAGTGGAAGGCCGCTATGGATACAGAGTATGAGTCTTTGATGAAAAATAAAACTTGGAAGCTTGTTGATCTGCCACATGGAAAGAAACCCATTGGCTGCAAATGGGTATATAAAGTCAAGTACAAGGCAGATGGAACAATTGATAAGCATAAGGCCCATCTTGTTGCAAAGGGCTATGCTCAAAAGGAAGGCATTGACTACGAGGAAACTTTTGCACCTCCTGCTCGGATGACCACAATTCGAGTTATGTGTGCTATGGCAGCACAATATGGGTGGAAAGTTCACCAAATGGATGTCAAAAGTGCCTTTCTAAATGGTGATCTCCAAGAAGAAGTCTACATGACTCAGCCAGAAGGATTTGAAGCGGAAGGCCAAGAGAAAAAGGTTTGCAAATTGGTCAAATCCTTATATGGTCTGAAACAAGCTCCTCGAGCTTGGTATATAAAAATGGACAATCACCTTATGCAGCATGGATTTAAGAGATGTTTGTTAGATGCAAACCTCTATTTCAAGAAACAGAGTTCTGAGATAGTGTTGCTTGTACTCTATGTTGATGATCTGCTCATTATAGGGAGTTCAGAAACTATGATCTCTACTATCAAAAGAAACTTGTGTAAATATTTTGAGATGACAGATCTCGGACTTCTCCATTATTGTCTTGGTCTGGAATTCAGCCAGAAGGAGCACTCCATCAAAGTGTCTCAGAAAAAAATATGCCAAGACATTGCTGTAAAAATATCGCATGACTGATTGCAATCCAATGACAACTTCGATGGAGAATGGACTTCAGTTATCGCGATATGATGATTCACCTCAGGTAGATGGTACTCTCTATCGATAGTTGATTGGGAGTCTCATATATCTGACCAATACTAGGCCATATATCGTATTTGTTGTCAACTATCTTTCGAGGTTCATGCAGGAGCCTAAGACCACTCATTGGAAAGCAACAAAACGTGTTCTTCACTATGTTAGTGGCACAATAGAATATGGCCTAGAATACAAGAGGAACAACAAATTCTTCTTGCAAGGATACATGGACTCTGACTATGCCAGATCATTTGATGATCGCAAGTCAACTTCTGGATACATTTTTCATCTGGGATCCGGTCCTGTCTCTTGGCATAGCAAGAAGCAACAGGTGGTTGCTATTTCATCAACAGAGGCAGAGTATCGTGCCGCACGTGAAGCTATGTGCAAAGTGATATGTTTGCGTCGCATTCTGACAAGTATGGACCATCCATCAAAATCTCCAATACACTTGTTTTACGACAATCAGGGTGTTCTGAACCTCGTCAAGAATCCAGTCCATCATGAAAGAACAAAGCACATTGACACACAATGTCATTTCATTCGAGATGAAGTTCCAAAGCATCGAATTTAGCTTCAACACATTCCCACCGATGCTCAAGTTGCAGACATTTTCACTAAGGCACTTGCACGTGTCAAATTTGAATTGTTTCACAGCTCTCTTTGTATTGCAAAATGATGTAATCAGGGGGGATGTTAGTATAGCTATTAGTTATTACATTACCCAAATAATGTAATAAAGGGGGATGTTAGCGTACTTTAATATATTTTGTCTATATTTCATTATTTAGGTTTCTTTGTTACAACTC
>JAQPPZ010004686.1:0-21266 GCA_028583015.1 Wollemia nobilis
TGAGCTCTAAAGCCATTCATACCACTTTTCTCGAGAGCAACTCCACCGTTGCTAAATTAAAAAAATTAAAAAAGGTAACCTTGAACACTGCTACATGGCTCAAATTACAAACCTCCCAAAGTTCTAAAGATATAGCCCACATTAGAGAAGGAATAGTTATGGATCCCATTAGCATGCAACATTCCACTATGAAAATGACCCCACTCATATAGAATCTAGAGAAATAAATGAGCTTGGAGGACTACCAAGCTAAGATAACCATGAAAGATATCACTCAGCTACCAATGGACGATGAGTGGGGCAAGGCCCAGACCCACATGGAAACCATTTATGGTGGATGCAGAGGTGTCCACCAAGAAAAATTAGTATAGTTTCCTATTTTTCAGATTACGATGTTTTTATAGGGACAATGCCCGCATGCAAGTTGCAGGTATCCTGAGATCCAGGGCCTAACATGCATGAATTGCGTTTAACTACATTTTTATTTTTCTTTTTTTGTTATTTTTTTACAAGGGAATGTCCTGATTGCTCAAACAATAGGCATCTCTAGGAACAGGGCCTAGATTGGCTCAACATTCATAAACCTTCACAATAGGAGGATAGTGAAGATCTAGGCATAGGATGGGCACCAATTACCCACAAAGAAAAAATTATGCACCCCCATGCCTGGACTAAGCGAACGTCGATGTTGTAAAAAGGGAATTTTAGGAGGCTTGATCAACCTCACATCAGCAAACATGTCAACCATTGAATTTTTAACGATGGAGGAATGAACGACTCCGAAAGGGAGGTGCCTTACTTTAGTGCCTTACTTCGGTTCCTTACTCAGGAGAAGAGGCACCTTAATATGGCATCTTGCTCCACCAAGGATACACCACCATGAGTGATTTTATATTTTCTAGTACTCAAGGGAGGTGCCTTACTCTGGAGGAGTGGCACCTTGCTCAGCCAAGGAGGTGCCACCCTGGAGTGTTCAATGCCTTACTCCAATGTTGTGGTGTCTTACTCCACCAAGAAAGTTCCACCCCCGGAGTGCTTTATCTTTCTCTCTCTCTCTCTATATATATATATATATATATATTGTAGACACCTAAAATGTGTCATGTTTAGGTAAGATACTCACATAGGCACATTCATAAGATCATAGGACATAACCTTGGAATTTCCAAGCATCAAAAGTGGTTTTCACCACCTATTTGGGGCATTCTAAGCCCATCCAAGCTTAGCCATTCAAGATCAGAGTGACCAGATCTGAGCCGGTCAAGCTCAGAGTGACTAGACCTTAGCCACTGCAGATGATAGCGGCCAAATCGTAGTCACTGTAGATGATAGTAGCTAACCCATAAAAAGTATTTTGATGACAAACAAGCCTAATAAGAGGTAGAAGTGGCAGTCTGCATGCAATAAATGTGAGCGGAGTAACTTTGCATTCCCCTTTACAACTAGTTCACATAGAAGACTTGAGTCTGAATTTAGACTTCAGTTAAATAGTCTTTAAACATAGAAAAGACAAAAATCTTCTCATTCTAACATTCACTATGCATGAGGGATTAAATCCTAGGGTTTTGAGCATAGACTTTAGGGTTTCACACACTTTAAAAGGTGCAAGCTTAGAGCACCAAAAAAAAATCAATCAATCCAGAGATACAGGAATGCATTAGATCATTGAGGAGAGCTTTTGAGACTTGGAGAGTTTCCCTTGGAGATGAAATTTATGACAAAGCCCTAATAAATTGGAGAGCATAGCAAACACAATTTCAACATCAGATACATGATTTGATCCATAGCTTTGGAGCAAAGAGAATGAAATTCACTTTAGCGATCGCTATCATTGGACAGTGGCCCACAAGCCTAGCTTAGGGTTTTAGACATCGAATTTATTTTTTTGTTTAGCATATCATTAGCATAGCATCATTTCATTAATTTGCATTCATAGCATTAGTTTCATTTGCACTTGCTTTCATTTGAGTATATTCATTTCTAACAACCTCATCCAGGGAGGCAATCTCGGACATCTAAGCGTGTGTTTTTGTTTCATTGCTTACAGGGCCATAGGTTCATCGGACGAAACCTACAACATACGAGAGGAAGAGGATCCCTCTAGCAATCATACCTAGAGAAGGAGGCATCTGTAAGCCCTCATACATTTCTATGTGCAAAATCAGGAAACTTGTGAAAGTGCACCACCCCTTACTAGGGAACTTATTCCTCACTTGTAATTAATTGTATCAAAATAGGTATCCCTAAGAGGGATTTACATGTAACTGAGTATCAATACAAATAAAGAGATCTATCTTTGTTATTTTCATGTTATATGCTTTTTCATGGTCTTTTATTTTATCTTGGGCAAGTAGAGTGAGGCGGTGTGTGCATCCCAAGGTCACTATAAATGGTGATCACGGTGGGACCTCCATTGATTTTTCATTTTTTTGCCTAGAAACTAACTTAGTTTTGTGTGTAGGTGTAGTTGCTTTAAGCTACAGTGGCCAAAAATCAGCCACTCTGGTCTACAATGGCTAGCAGTATACTGCCCCTACTAACAGTGGTCGTAAACCAGCTGCTCTGATCGACAACAGCCAACACAGAAGTGTAGCAGAGGCTAGAACCTTGGTTATCTGAGATGGATTAGAGGTTGGTATAGCTTTTATAGTATTTATGGTTTTTTTGTCTACTTCTGTTTGTTTAAAATAGTGAACTTAAAACACATTTTTATTTGGAAAACTAAAAGAATGAAAGAAAAAGAACTTGCATCTTGCACATTTTAGAGTTTCTTTTTAGATTTTCCACTAGGCGTTGCTAGGAACAATGACTTTTGCTTGTAAATTTCACCCTAGAATCCATCTTGCTAGACATTTTATGTTGTTTGCTTGCTTTGAGGCCCTTCTAGAGGCCATAGCTACACAGAATAAAGTGCATCCATACCAATCATGGTAGTTCATGCATTTTTTTGAAAATTGAAACGTCTCTTTGCATTTAGGTATATATGAAATATTAATTGCTATTGTATGATGCATGTTACTTTGGGTAAGCTCAAAATGAACACCACACACATACGCATCATTTAAAAATTTGGGAGTTGGATTTCATCACCAACCCTCAATTTAGTCTAGTGACGTTGGAATTCATCTCCTTCCACTGGCTTGCCCCCTAGAGCTTCCTAGAAATGGATTGAGAAACTTACTTATAGTGGTACTAAGTTACTTGTTCTCAAATTATCTCCCACTGTTGGAACAATCATTGGTTAAAAGTGGAAGAGCTAGGTGAACCCCCCACTGGGACTTTAGTGGTATACCCTAGCATCTTTTGGAAAAATTATGTTTGGCATGGGTGTACTTGATTATCACTATGGATGAGTCTTCTCATTTTTAATCCAAGAACAAAATCAATAAATCAAAGGAACAACAAATCATCAAAATACAACAAATAGTTTAGGACACACTTAAATGATAATGAATATAAAAATTTGCTTGATATTGTTTGCGTACATTAAATTGCAACTCAAAAGATAAATTTCTAAAAGAAAAAATGGTCAAAACAAGAAGTAAACACTCTCGGTATGATGCCAAAGGAGAGTCTAAAGCAACCCATACCCATAGGTGAAGTTGTAGTCATATTGGACGACCTACCCAAAATACCATGAGACATAGGTCCACGCGAGCCTAAGGGGTGATAACTCAACCCTTGGGGGTTCTCCACGAGAAACCCCAAGTAGGGAACCACATCATGGAACAAATTCACATAAAAAAAGAGAGGCTTCAAAGCCATCCTCATCGAGGAGACATTAGGGGACCTCAAAGGCCTCCTCCAAACACATAGAAACTTCTCAAAGGCATGAAGAAGCTTCAAAGGCTTCTTCCTCACATAGACATAAATAAGGTTTTAAAGCTCAATATTCACATAAGGATGACGAGGTTGCTACATATCCATTCTCATGGAGAGAGCATGTGACCACAAAGCCTTCTTCATCAAGAGGGCACACAAGAGTTACAACTTCTCAGGTTTCACAACAAACATATGGAATAGGTCTACCTACTGAAGGGCAAGAAACTAGAGAAAAATCAAGTCATAGGCATCAAACAAAAGATGCCCTTCACACAAGAGGAAGGATTCACATAGACTATGACCTTATTGGAGTGAATGGCACCCCACGGGATCATACATGGAAAACAATACAACTGGATGAGTTGGATAAGTTTCATTAGAGGCCAACTCAAAGAACCATAGTTACTGAGAACTCTATGTCTACAAGTTCACAAACTATGACTTCTAAGCATACCTCTAAGACTAGGGGTGCCTCAGAATGACCCCACAGTAAGCATTACAAAATCTGATCATGAAAATACTCAAACATACATTGAACAAGTTACATTAGCTAACAAGAGCAGAGAAACAACAAAAACCTCCTTGAGGAATCTGCATGTTAGAACCACCAAAACTAGACCAGACAAGCATGAGTCCTCTATGACAGTGCATGTTGACCACATGTGACAATTATAGAATACCTTGTGCAAAGAGCAAGATATTGTGGAAGCTCTTGAACATGAAAATAAAAGAGAAAAACTCTTGCGTCGACATGAGCAGCATTTAAGAGAGCAAGTTGTGCAGCTAGCTCGCATCAACCGTCAAACAAATGGTAATGATCATCAAAGAGATCAATGCACTGACTCAAAATAGAATGGACGCACTAGATAAGAAAGTGACCCACACCAAAATCACCCTCTAAATCATGAGTGGAACCCAACTAGGGAGGAAATGGTAGACTTAATAAATTAGGATCATGCGTATCTTGGATCCCCTCATAGGAGGGAAGAAAATGGAACAAATCAAGTGGATAGGGGATTACCTCCATTGCCACCATGAGGGGGCCTACAAGAAGAGGAACTCCTCACCTCAAAGGCATTTCAAGATCTTGCTAAAAATATGAAGTACTTTGAGAAACAAGAAACAGTTGGAAACCAACCAACATTAAGCAAAATACATAATCAACCATTTTGCCCATCAGTTCCTAGCCCTCCCTATCCTAAGCACTTTGAGATGCCTAGGTTGAAAAATTTTAAGGGTGAAGAAGATGCATAAGAGCATGTCACCAATTTCATCAATGCATGTTTTCATCTTGAAGACAATGATGCTATTATGCTAAGGATATTCATCATGATATTTTCGGGCACTACCACTCAATGGTTCAACCAATTGCCCAAGCATAGCATAACCAACTTTGAACAACTAGAAAATGCTTTTCTGAAGCATTTCTCCTTTTGTGTTAAGAGAAAAGTGAACCTTTCAAACCTGTCCAATTTGAAACATTATGATGATGATCCAGTAATGGATTATGGGAATAGATGGAGAAAGATCATGGCAAAACTATCATTCTCCGTCTCCACAGAAGATATTGTCTACATGTTCATCAAGAGTTGTTCCAAACACATCTCCATATTGCTACAACTACAATAGTACCCCTCATTTGAGGAAGCTTTGGCATAGGCAAAACTCATTGAGGACATAAAATTAGATGAGGGAACCATCAAAATCTGAAACAAGGAGTGGAAAAAGAATGAAAAAAATGGCAAAAATAAGTAGAAACAGGCAAACCCTACCCCAGTTAATCAAGTAGTGTTGGCTGCGCCTAAGGATGGGGCTGCATAACAACCCCGAAATTATCAAGCACATCCACCACTAGCCAACTATGATAAAAATAACTATTAGGGGAGAAACAAAGAATGAAAACTCCCTCACTACTTTACACCATTAATGGAATCAATGCAATCAATATTCAACCAATTGAGCGAGGCAGGAAATATCAGATTCCCTAACATACCTCTTATAGATACCAACCATTCTAAGCCAAAAGGATATAGGGAAGATCAATTTTGCCCTTATCATAGGATACCGAGGCATAACATTGAGGTTTGCAATGGTTTTAAGCACCAAGTTCAAAATATGATTGAGGTGGGAGAACTCAAAGTGGACAACCCATTGGCCCCTGACAATAGAGATATGGGCATCTACAAAAACCCGCTACCAAATCATGAGGCCCCTAGAGAGCAAGGGGCCCAAGTTAATCATGTCTGAGTTGATATACCTACCCACGAATGTGTTGGGATGGTTGAAATTGTAAATATAGCAACCAAGAGTAGACGGTATGGTCAACCACAACCTCTTGTGGCACTCATTAATGTCCTAGCTACACCTAGACAGAGACAAGATCAAAACAACTTCCTAGGTCTGCCAACTCGACCTATGGTAACTATACAAAGTAGACTTGAGAAAAACTTACAAACGAATCTAGCTAAGCTGTCTATCTTTGAGCTCATACAATAGTCCCTAATGCACAGGGAGACCTTGATGGAGATTTTAAGGTCAATTGAGATCCAACCGCAAGATCAAAATGCCTTCACCCATTTTTTGGGACAAGTACAAGAATGCTAGGAACCTATAATTTGATTCTATGATTATGAGATTAAGACAGTACCTACTACCTTACCAGACCCTCCACTGAACATTGTGGTGTCAATCAATGATTTATATTTCAAGAGGGTCTTGGTCGATATAGGTTCATCAATCAACATCATCACAACAACTGCCATAGAACACCTGAAAATCCCCAAGTCACATATCATTCTGAGAGCCTACACATTAAGAGCTTTCAATGATGCTTTATGCAATACTATTGGAACGATAGTCTTACCTATCAAGATAGGGCATAAGACCATCCCCATGATGTGTCATGTCTTGTAAGGGACAATGCAATACAACATCCTTTTAGGGCAACCTTGGATAAGGGACATGGAGTGTGTCCCTTCAATCCTACACCAATATGTCAAGTATGTGCATGATAACAAAGTCTATATGGTGTTGGCCGATGATGAGCCATTCAAGTATGTCCATCAGTTGGATTTTCCAAGAGATTTTGTGATCCCTTCTACCCATATGTATGTAGGGCCTTCATATCCAATTATGCAACTAAAGGACAAAGACAAAGGGGTACAAAAAGACCCATCCACATAAACACCTCAACATGCGCCCAACATGACTAATGCTTCTAAGAAACCATAAAATTCTAAGCCAAAAGATAATCAGAAGCTAAAGGCACCCTCAATTAAGGAAAGAAAGCCCATGGAAGTGCTAATAATAGCCATTGAGAAAGTTCCATGTCGCATGGACAAAGAATATCTCCAAGAGCAAGTCGAAGATGATGATTACCACCCTACTTTGCCAATATAATCCATGGAATCATCCACGTTGCATGCAACCATACACTTGGAAATCACAAGGATAGGAGAATACCTTGTATAGAACATAACATTCACACCTATCATAGAATCTGCACAAGACATGGGAAAACCAAAATATTTGAGACCACCAATGGGAATAGTGGTTCCGCTTGGAATCCCTCCCAACCAAACAAACTTTGTCTATGTTGGACTAGACTGCACACATAAGTCTACTAAAGAGGAAGAGGAAAATGATGAATTATTCACTATTAATGTTCGTTATCTCTCTAATCCTAAGTTTACTCTAATCTATTTTGAACGTTGTCATTGGCATGGTTACGGTCTTGGTATATATGAGCAGGGGTGTAGGGGGCCACTCGAGCCGCAATACCAGCTTCCTACTGATAGGTTTGGGGTAGGTTACCACATCAGATGTCAGGATGACCCTTTGGTAGTAGATTTAGATAGATTGAGCTTGGGATTAGTAGAAGACATCAATTTTATTCCTTATCACCCACTAAGTTCAAGTCTTATGTGCAATATAAAAGTTACCACAGTGAACATCTCGCCGCCTAAGACATATCATCCAAGACTCACAACTGATACTATCCTAGCAGGATACAACTCATGGGATGATTAGCAAGAAGAAAACAAATATGTGGTAAGTGATGATGAAGCACAAGAGGGTTTGGCCTATCATGGGCCTCACTATTTACAAACCTTTACTTGGTCCATCCACAATGAGAGTGGATACATATCAGATGAAAGTAGCTATGAGTCAGAGGACTCGATAGAGAGAGCCTACTTAGGACCAAGGCATTGGCCCCATGGCATGGGGTAAGAGACTAATACAAATGGCATCTTTATAAGTGACGAGGAGTATGAGGATGAGATGGATATGGCCTACTTGAGACCAAGATACGTGCCCCATACCTTAGGGCCGCACACTAATGCCAATGGATTATTTATAAGTGATGAAGAATATGAAGATGAGATAGATATGGCCTACCTTGGGCTAAGGCATGAGCCTCTTGTATTAGGGCTGCATACCAATGCTAATGGTTTTTGGATAAGCGATGACGACTTTGACTCTAAAATTGAGATGGCTTATCTTGGGCCTCACCACTTGCAACAAGTTCACATGCTGGTATAGAGAGAGGCAACACTTCGTGCCATAGAACCTCATCTACAGTTTTGGGGAGACCTGTTTATCTAGCTACCATTAACCAGATGGTCAATCCCCCTCTGCATATATTCAGAGAGCAGTTAGAGCCCAATGATCCTATTATCCGTCCTGATCATGGGCCAGATCTAGAAATTCCCATTCCTCCAAAGTCTCATCATGAGTATGGAAGGGAAACCTCTAAAATAAGATTGCACCCATGTGGTCCTAGATATTTCATTCCATCCATCAACACAATCTCCATTGATTTGACCGCTCCACTTCATAATCCAGCCGATACCACAAAACCTTTGTGTATTGATACAAAGGTAATTGATTGGGACCACGTTGATTCACCCATAGAGCCTGAAGATATTTTCCCTAATGAAGAGATGTTACAACCATTTCATTTTGCATCAGGTTGTGCATATGACATATTTCATGCTGGTTTGGATCCTGAGTCAGTAGGACCTATAAATCCCACCGATGACATTCACTTGATACCCACACCTCATAAGCTAGAGTATGGGTCACATATGGCTATAGAAGCAACTTTCGAGGTGGACATCAATGATGATCCTATTGAACCAAAGAAAGTAAAGTTCAAAGAAAGTCTATCTCTAGAATAACAAGCCATCATAATTCCTCTCCTAAAAGAGAGGCCAAATATTTTTGCTTGGACTTACAAAGACATGCCTAGGATAGATCCAAAGTTAGTTGTTCACAACCTTTCATTGGATCCCATGAAGAAACTAGTCAAGCAAAAATTGAGGAAAATGTATCCAACTATCGCTTTTATGGTAAAGAATGAATTGCAAAAACTATTGGATGCAATTTTCATAGTTCCTATCTACTACCCTCAGTGGGTGTCCAACATGGTGCTCGTGGGGAAACCTGATGGAAGAGTTCGTATTTGAACAGACTTTAGAGACTTAAATAGGGCAACTCCAAAGGATTCATTTCCATTGCCAAACATAGATGCTCTTGTTGATGCCATCGTAGGTCATGAGATGCTTTCCCTAATGGATGGTTTTTCTAGATACAATCAAATTTGGATTAAACTCGAAGACCAGCACAAGACTACTTTCATTACTCCATGGAGAACATTCTATTACAAAGTGATGTCATTAGGGCTCAAAAATGTTGGTGCCACCTACTAGCGAGCCATGACATACATATTCTTTGACTACATGCACAAGATATTAGAGGACTACATGGAAAAATTACTCGCTAAGTATTTGCTGCGGCAAGAGCATGCTCAAGTCCTTAGACAAGTCTTTAACTACCTCATTGAGCTCAATGTAAGATTGAATCCTAAGAAGTGAGTATTTGGTGTAACTTATGGAAATATTTTGGGATTCATCATTTCTAAGAGAGGCATCGAGGTTGATTTGGAAAAAGTGAAGGCTATACTGGAGATGGCCACCCCTACCAACATTAGGAAATTAAGAAGCCTACAAGGAAAAATAGCATCCATCAAAAGGTTCATTGTACAATTATCAGATAAGTGTCAACCCATGAACTAGTTGCTATGCAAGGATCTCCCATTTCATTGGGATGGAGAGTGTCAACAAGCCTTTGTAGATATCAAAACTTACTTGGCTACACTGCCAATGTTGGCTCCACCAAGGCCAAAAATTCCATATTTGCTATACATATCAGCTACTAATTTTTCTTTTGGCACCATGTTAGCCCAAAAGAACGTGCAAAGCAAAGAGCAAGCCATATATTACATTAGTCACACATTGGTGATTTATGAGCTAGGGTATGCGTATGTCAAAAATTTGTGTTTAGTAGTGGTCTTTTCAACTTGAAAGTTGCAACACTACATGCTGAGCCATACAACCTATGTTATATCCAAACAAAATATTTTTAGTACATGATCAAAAATACATATCACAATACTCATACTGCAAAGTGGATCATGCTACTGACATAATTTTATCTAGAGTTCATAACACAAAAGTCCATCAAAGAACAATTTATAGCAGATAAACTAGTAGAGGCTCCTCTTTAGGATAACAAGCTTTATCATATGATGTAGTCTGATGATGCAGTATTTGCGTTATCAGATCCACCTGAAATCGAAGAAACTAAGAAATAAAGAGACATTTTATTGTTCTTCGATGGTTCCAAGTGTGAGCAAGGGGGCATAGTAGGGATAGTTTTTATCATACCGTAGGGTACGTCATTGCCCTTATCATTCAAACTAGAATTCCCTTGCACAAACAACAACATAGAATATGAGGCTTTGATCTTGGGACTCCAAAAAGCCATAACAATGGGTATTAAAATATTGAACATCTTTGGTGACTCCTTGCTCATAGTAAATCAAGTTAAAGGCCTATTCCAATGCAAGTGCCCACTCCTAAAAGCTTACAAGGAACTTGTTGACACCTACCTAGCCCGGTTAGAACGGTATGACATCGAGGCAATTCCTCATATGTCAAATAGATCTGCAGACACCATGGCTTCTCTGGGATCCTTAATCCCTCAGAATCCATCTATTTATTTTACAACCATTCATGTGAAAGTACTCTTGCACTCAGTAATACAACATGAGGCATTGGATAATAAAGAATCAGTAAACATGATCAACATCGAGCCTAATAAATATTGGTCCGTCATAGCTAGAGACTTCTTGCAAACAATAACTTGGGTATCTTTTGTTTCTCAAGGACCTACGGAGTGTGGCACGACCATTCACCATAAAGTTGTTTCTCAATATGTTTTAGCACATGCTGGATCATAGAAGGAACATGTTGTTTTATCAATACAAACTGTGGCTTATCAGGATTGGATTTCCCAATTACGAGATTTCCTAAAGCTGGGAATGCTACCTCAAGACCTATTGCATGGTGAAAGACAAATATTTAAATAAAATGTTACTAGGTACATTTTTCTAGGAGAAGTCCTCTATAGGTGATGTTATGATGGAGTACTCCTTCGTTGTCTTGAGCCCCAAGAAGCATTATGGGCAATTTTGCAAGCTCACAATGGTACATATGGTGGCCACTTTAGTGGCATGGCTATTGTTAAGCACATATTGAGAATGGGTTACTATTGGCCCACCATGGAAAACAAATGTTGTGAGTATGTCAAGAAATGCATTAAGTACCAACATCATGCAAATATCACCCATTTGCCATCACAAGCCTTGCAACCCATCTAGGTAGCATGGCCATTCTCGCAGTGGGGACTAGACTTGGTGGGGAAGATCTCATCGCATCCTCAGACCGACACACATTCATCATAACAACCACTGAGTATTTTACTAAATGGGTCGAAGCGATCTCCTTAACATCGACAATTGGACCAAGGATTGTGGAGTTTATACTCCACAATATCATAAGTTATTTTGGAATCCCTTCAAATATAATATCGGATAATGGGCCATATTTCAAGAACAAAAATGTGCATGATTTAATGAACAAATACCATATTCAACATAGTTTTTCAACACCTTATTATCCGCAAGTAAATGGGCAAGCAAAAACCTCAAATAAAATAATCTTCTCCATCTTGAGGAAGACGGTAAAATAAAATCATAAGGACTAGCACTTGCAATTACCTCTAGCACTATGGGCATACAGGACTAGTGTGCGGACGCCCACTAGGGAAACACCGTTTTCACTTGTATATGGTACTAAGGCCATCATGCCCTTAGAGTTAGAGATTCCAACCTTACGAGTAGCCATGAAGGACTTCATAAATGATGACATCGTACGGTAAGGTCACCTTGATCAGCTAACGCTTCTTGATGAACGCCGAGTCAATGCCTTGGAGCATCTCCACATTTATCAGAATTGCCTTGCACGAGATTACAATAGTAAAGTCCACTTGAGAGAATTTAAAGTTAGGGATCTTGTGCTCAAAGAAAACTAACAGAACTCAAATCTGCCACCGCACCTATGAGACAAATTTGTGGCAAATTGGATGGGCCCCTACATGATTTCAGAAAGGGTTGGGCTTGGAGCATATCACCTTACATCATTGGATGGTGTTGAAGATCCTGAACCTCTCAATATCATTCACTTGAAGGCATTTTATACATAAAATAAAAAAACATTCAAATATGTCAAAAATCAAAAAACTTTCAAATATGTCAAAAATAAAAGAAACATTCAAACATGTCAAAAATAAAAAAACACTCAAATATGTCAAAAATGAAAAAACATTCAAATATGTCAAAAATAAAAAAACATTCAAATATGTCAAAAAGCAAACAACATTCAAATATGTCAAAAATATAAATACAAAAGCAATAAAAAATTCTCCAAGGGTATCTTCACACCTCTTGGTCACCTTCATCACAAAAAGCTCCAAAGGCATCTTAAATCCCTTTGGTAAAAATAAAAGACAATGCAAAATCAAAAATCACAAAAACAATGCAAAATCAAAAAGCACAAAAAAATGCAAAAATAAAAAATACAAAACATTTGCATTTCACACTTGCATTCACATAAATTGCATTACATCCATTGCATTCACATATGTTATGATCACATTCTAGCAAAACATGCCACAGTTTGTATCACAACCCAAAAGCTCAAATCCACCTCCATCCATGCACTCATGTGTATAACTATGTTTTTGTCAACACAACCATTTCATGTTGCTATACAAAATAGGCTAAGATTATCCTATCATTCAAACATGTCTAGTGGTCTTATCAACTTTTGTAGAAAGCCACCTTGATTAGTAGAAGGTAATGTCTAGCTGTGATAATACCTTGGATATTCAAGATCCCATCACTAATTGAAACAACAAAATCCTAGCTGGTACAAGGAAAATATTAAAGCTACGAAGCGGTCTAGGTTACCTTAAGCAAAAAGTATCTTCCTTGCTTATCCCCCCATGCAACCAGTTTAAAGGTGCTAAGAATTGGCAAAAGTACAAGCTTCACCCTATCCAAATCCCTTGCTTAAATCAAAATAAGCAAAAGCCCGAAACAAAGTACAAATTCAAAAAGCCAAGCATACATTCCAGATTTCAAAGCAATGATATGATACATAAATTAGAGATTCCAAGAATCCTCGATAAAAAAAAATCAATAAAAAATAAACAGTGATTTTCATCACTACATATGAGCAAATATCCAAAGCCAAAAGGAAGAAAAGAAGGTAATGAAGCTTGAATCCCTGGAATTCTTAGCATTGTACAAAATTGGAAGGAGAAATCCTTACGCATGATGATATGTCTACTACAACTACTTCATGCATTTGTGTAGACCAATGTTTGAATGTGGATGAGCTAGCTTAGGAAACCCAATACTGCCTAGTGGTATAGTCCAACTAAGTCCAACTTAGGATGAGAGGAACACTTGAGAATCCCTGATCTTAGCAATGGGCTGAAAGAATCCTGCCTAACATCGGAGGCAACTCTTGAGTTCTATCTCAAAATATACAATCACTTACATACATAGAGATCATGAATATCCAGGTCCATGGTAAAAGCCTTACTTTTCAAAAGTCTAGAATGGTCAGTAGATAGCTGTTGAAAGGATAACTAGAGTGGTTGAGTTTTGGGAACAACCAAAAATAATTCCTACATAAGCAACAAATCATATCACCAATCACACCAACAACTTTCTTCATAAGCTTCTATAAATTAGGGGGTATTAGTAAAATATATGAGATATCGATAATATGTCATAAATGATATGTAGATGACCACTGATTATTGTATATTTCTTAAATTACATAAGATTATCTAGAAAAAATATTCATCCCACACCATCACATTGCACATATGGATGGAGTAAATGATCAATTGTCATGATTAGAATGATTATTAAAAAAATAAATAAAAATCCATGGTTGTTATACTTTCTATGGTATCACCCATTAGATTGTCAAAATCATAGCATATGCATTCTTTGTGTTTTGAGTAATTAAAACATACAAGTTCATTCACATTATATTACACACTGCATACATCATATACATAACCCATTACATATTACATTCACCATATACATAGCACATTGAACATTACATTTACCATATTATAATATAAGTTAAGTGTGCACACTGGAATCAAAATAAAACATGCATTTAACGTATCAACATCACATCCATAAATACACAAGTTATTAATCGTCCATCATCATATTATAAAGCACATCATAAAATACATAAGCAATATCCATTTGCATACAATCATAAATCCATCATCAAATCACTGCATAATACATCACATCATATCACAATAGGTAGATCATATCACATCTACATGAGCATCTATCCCAATATCCACATCACCACCAATATCATCTATCATCTATCACATATGTCAAATCATCATAATACCATCATCACATCTCATCATAAAACAAATAAAAAAAAACATGAGCAATAAATGATACACATAATGAGTCGTAAACATAAATATATCATATAAATGTGTGTGTCAAATAGATGGGTATACAAAACTGCCCATAGGGCTACAATCATATAGATCAAGCCGACCTCAAAAATGACAAACTAAGAGCATCATCAATCAAATGCAGGGCCTAAACCTCATGCACCACATCTCCCAGTGCTACCTCCCCCTATGGCGGTGTCACGGGTCGAATGGTGTGAATCTACTGGGCTCTTTGTTTGAGTCTTGGTCCTCTAGCTAGAATGGGCAAAAGACTACCCTAAGGTGGAGCGCTTGCTGACCTATGAATTGCCTACACCTGGTGCCTCCTTAGGGACAAGCCCATGCCTCTTGAGCTACATCTAGAGTGTGGTAATATGACCAATGTGCCCATGAATCGTTGCCTCATACTCCTTTAATAGTGACCTTAGGTGTAGAACCTCTACCCATGAGTCTGTCCCTGTAGCACCCTATGGAGTAGAGGGAGGTACAACAAACTGCATCCTAGTAGCACCACCCCCGATAGTAGCCTACAAATCCTGGATCTGTAGTGTGAGCTACTCTATGGTAGCATCCCACTGTGCAATAGTAGCATCTCACTACTCTACCTGGATCTTGGTCGACTGGAGCTCAACATTGACCTCATGTAGTTGTGCTCTCAGAGGAGAATATATCTCCTCGGGCTCCAACTCCTCATCCTCATTAGGAGCCTCTTACTCCTTTGCTACCACTTGCTCTACTGGCTAGCCCCATACCTCAGTCCTAGCTCATACTCTATGCCTTACTGTATCTGTATCATCACCTCTTCCATCATCCTCGTGACCCAAGCTGTCATTGCCATGCCACATTCGATCCTCCCACCACTGAGTGTATACCTCTGTGACACCCCCAATGACTCATGGGTCAACTGTTGGGGCATACTTCTCATCTAAAAACTCAGTGATCCATGGTAGGGGGATATATCCCTCTGCTGTGATGTACCTATATACAAATGGAACCAGAGGCACATCCTGTTGTAGCTCATACTGACAAAGAACTTGGAAGTAGAAGAAATACTCCTAGATGCCAACATTTTGGTCGATAAGCCATGGCTCATACCACGTCCTCACTATGAAACTAGTAGAATCATCCTAAGCTAAGAACTCATGATATGTTTGCCATATGACATCGTCGGTCTTTAGCCCAATAAAAGTAGAAGTATAGTGGGGAAGCTCCTCGTATGAGGGTGAAAATTGCATAGCTTACGCTCTCGAGCCCATCTAGTAGCATAGCACTGCATCTGCTCCTCCACAAATATGATCATAAGAGGAAGCCCTCTGGGATAATCTACCTTGATGTGCTCCCATCCCTAGACATGTAGAAGAAAGCTGTAAGTAATGCCAACACGACGTCGTCGATGGATGTGGTATAACTCATCATAGCACTAAGCCAACAAAGATCTTCCCCATGCATAGATGATAGGATCCTCACTATCCAAAAAATCTTGAACCATCACCAAAAGGTTCCATGGGAACCTCAAACCTCAACAATCTAGAATCAAGATATTGCTGATGATTATCAGCAACATTGCATGCCTCGTAGAGAAGACATCCACCTCATACCACTATGAGATGGACACTCCCCTAGATTTGATGTCCTTGAGAGCTTGCACAGAGCACCCTCTGAACACCCGAGTGAAAACAATAGTTTGATCATTAGTGGTTGAAGAGACAATGGCCACTCCATCAAAGGGGATATGAAATATCCTATACATATATTTCGGCATGATGGTCTTCTCACCGGTAGGAAAGTGGAAGGTATTGGTTCAAGGGTCCCATCGATGGACCAAAGCTGTAAGGTAGGCATGATCTACCATAATGGTGGGAAGTCTGGTGACATATTGTAGCCCGTGAGCTTTGAGCCAAGCCCAATAATCACCATCCAAGAGGGGCAAAAGTGTATTCATGAGCTTCGGGTCTTGAGCTCGAGCAGTAAGAATATAACAACAAAATAAAATGAATCATAACTACAATGCATATAAGGCATAATTCACAATAAACATGAAAATGGTGCAAAATATGATAGGCTATTCTAAGTCTAAGCAAAGGGACAATATTGCACCTAATAAAAAAAAATCAAAAAAAAAAAAAAACAATAAGTCAACCCAGAAAATTAAAAAAAAAATAAAAAATTTCACTAAGTGTTCTTGGCCGATGTTGCCTACAGTGGCCAAAAATCGGTCACCAAAGCTAACAGTGGCCAAGACTCAACGATCAATTTTTTGACCTTTGGGATTTAAATCGACCACTACCAGCGACAACGACCAAGTTGTAGGCCTTCCTGGTTGCTCTGATCGATAGTGGCCAATGGGTAGAGAGGTAGACATGTCAACCCTAGGCCAAAAAATACAAAAAAATATAACAAAAACAACAAAATCAAAATGGGGACAAGCCCACCACATAAAAACCTAAACTAAGCCTAGCTACGGGTTTTGATTTGTTGCCAACAAGCTTAATGGGGTTCAATTACCGATTACTTAATGTGGTTCAGTTTTAACCAAAACAAAAATAAACAAGCAGGGTTAAGTTTTGAGGGAGTACTCAAGAAGCTCCGGATCCTCCACCCGAAGACGCTTTGCCCTGAACAACAATGATCTTCCAAATTGCAGAAGCACTCCAAGTTGCAGAAGTCACTTTTTCCTTAGAGCTCAAGAAAGCATAATTGATAGCTGGCAAAGTGAAAAGACAAAAACCCTAGGGTATATTTTATATTGCCTTAGCCGATTCTGACATCAACGGTCCACATATTGTAGCTGCCCAAGGCGGGACTGGCCATGGCCAAACATTTGGTGGTTGCTGGACCTGACAGTGGCTGAGATCCTAAATAAAAATAAGTTGTTTCCCTCCAAGAGAAGCAACCAAAAACATCAAATAAGCATATTTTGGTGGTTCATAATCACCATAATGAGCAAAATAACAAAAAATTACATAAAAATAAATTCCCAAGCAGACCTCGTATTCAGTTACCTACTCTATCAACTTTACAATTGTAGTGACTCGCACTCCATGCAACTCGATAAGATGAGTAAGTTACTATAAGTCTACTTGAAGTAAAAATATTCATTTTGGAACCATGATGCATCATTTCAAATATGAAGAAGACCAAAATGGTTGGACTGCTCCATGGGTATGATAAAATCATATTCGTTCCCTTATGAAATAAAAAACATTGATCCAAAGTGATACAATATGATCATAAATAGAATCACTCATCCTAACTCCCTAAGAAGGCTCTTGATAGCTAGACCGCTCCTCGGGATAGGGATGGATTATTATCATAAACAGTTGGAGTCACAATTGGATGGGGGTTCACTCATTGAAAGAAAAAATGTTAGAAAGAAATCATGTTAATCATATTGGTCAAGCGACTTGTCTCTTTATTCATCGCCTTTTTCTCACCAATTCACTGTGTGAAGAGGTAGTTCAAATCTTCAAAATAATCATAGTCAAAATCAACAATAGATCACTCAATCATATCAAATTTTTTTTTGTCCTACGAATCATTGCATACAACAGTCACAACATCTCCCTTGTTTGCTGGGAACGTAAGCAAATATAACATCTTCAATTTGTACCTATCCTTCTGGTCGGATCTGATTGTAGCAACTGAAGCTATCCGATTGAGTTTGAGGAATGAGTGCAAGAATGAACGTGCATAAGCCACTTGGATAAGTTAAGTATTTATAACATTGAAGCAATGATTTAGAGGATGAGCGTCGTCTTGCATGATTGGGCCATTAGGCATTGGTTAGACCATTGACCATAATACACCCTACAAATGGATTAGTCTATGTTTTTGCTCAGCATTGTGTTTTCCACACAAGTGCATCACAAAAAGGGGCATCTGTAGACACCTAAAATATGTCATGTTTAGGAGAGCTACTCACATAGGCAAATTCATAAGATCATAGGACATAACCTTGGACTTTACAAGCATCAAAAGTGGTTTTCACCACCTATTTGGGGTATTCTAAGCCCATTCAAGATTAGCCGCTCAAGACAAGAGTAGACAGATATTAGCCGCTCAAGCTCAGAGCGACCAGACCTTAGCCACTGCAGATGACATTGGACAAATCTTAGTCACTGCAGATGACAGTGGCTAAGCCAGAAAAAAACATTTTCCAACAAACAGGTCTAATCAGATGTGGAAGTGGTAGTCTGCATGCAATAAAGGTGAGCGGGAGTAACTTTGCATTCCCCTCCACAACTAGTTTACATAGAAGAATTGAGTTTGAATTTAGACTTCAGTTAACTAGTCTTTAAACATAGAAAACACAAAAATATTCTCATGCTAACATTCACTACACATGAGGGATTCAATCCTAGGGTTTTGAGCATAGAATTTAGGGTTTCACACACTTTAAAATGTGTAAGCTTAGAGCACCAAAAAAAAATCAATAAATCCAAAGATACAGGAACACATTAGATCATTGAGGAGAGCTTTTGAGACTTGGAGAGTTTCCCTTGGAGATCACATTTATGGTGAAGCCCTAAAAATTGGAGAGCATAGCAACCACCATTTCAACATCGGATACAAGCTTTGATCCATAGCTTTTGATCGAAGAGAACGAGATTCACTTTAGCGGCTGATATCATTGGACGGTGGCCCGTAGGCCTAGCTTAGGGTTTTAGACATTGGTTTCATTATTCTGTTTAGCATATCATTAGTATAACATCATTTCATTCATTCACATTCATAGCATTAGTTTCATTTGCACTTGCTTTCAATTGAGTATATTCATTGCTAAAAACCTCATCCGGGGAGGCAATCTCGGACATCTAAGCGTGTGTTGTTGTTTCATTGCTTATAGGGCCACAGGTTCATAGGATGGAAGCTACAACATACAAGAGCAAGAGGATCCCTCTAGCAATTAGACCTAGAGAAGGAGGTATATGTAAGCCCTCATACATTTTCATGTGTGAAATCGAAAAGCTTGTGAAAGCGCACCACCTCTTGCTAGGGTATTTCTTCCTCACTTGTAATTCATTGTATTAAAATGGGTATCCCTAAGAGGGACCGAAATGTAACCGAGTTTCAATACAAATAAAGAGATTTATCTTTGTTACTTCTGTGTTATATGCTTTTTCATAGTCTTTCATTTCATCTTGGGTATAATATTGCAAGTAGAGTAAGGCGGTGCATGCGTCCCAGGATCTTATATATATATATATATATATATATATATATATATATATATATATATATATATATATATATATATATTTCCAAGGGAGGTGCCTTACTTTGGCACCTTACTCCAGAGGAGGGAACCTTACTCCACCAATGAGGTGCCACCCAAGAGCGCTCTTCATAATCATGCGATGCCTTATTGAAGTAGGTGCCTTACTGAAGTAGGTGCCTTACTAAAGTAGGCACCTTACTCAAGTAGGTGCTTTACTAAAGTAGGCGCCTTACTCAAGTATGTGCCTTACTGAAGTAGGCACCTTACTCAAGTATGCACCTTACTAAAGTAGGCGCCTTACTAAGGAAGGTGCCTTACTCAAGCAGATGCATCGATAGACTCAAAAACACATGCACAAACTTGGTAGTACGTGGAGCATTCGAAGCCAATGCCATCATCTCATGTGATGGAAATCTGGAAGCACCCAAAAATATTTTGAAATCATTGGAAAAGATCTCTGCACTTCCCAAGACCAACCATCAAGGAGATATGCATCCCAACCTAAACCAATAGGAGCCACCGCATTTTTAGCGCAGGACCTTGGGTGAACCAGGAATGAAGTACCCAAGGTGACATAATCAACACATGGGAAAAATATCATCGAGTACCAATTCAGCATACTCCATGCAACACGAAATGACCAATCAGGTATGCGCATGATTTTCTTTAGATATATATGTAATTTTTCATATAATATGCTTCTCTAAAAATAATATCGGTGCAAGAATTGAATTCACACCTCATGCCTAATACGTTGTGTCGAACGATTAATTTGGGTGGCATACCCTAACAACCCCAATACAAAAACAATTTCCAGAGTTAGGTGCCTAAGTTTAAAAAAAGGTGTCTTACTAAGGGCAAGGCATCAAACTAGTTGAAACCAGTAGGGAATTCGCCATGGGTGGACAATCGAAGAATCATGCACTCAAAAAGCATGAGCCCAATGGCACCGAGGGGATCAGGGGAGACATTGTGCACCGGTTTGAAGTAGCTGGGTGGACAAATTATTGTCGCCTGGTCAGCCAAGACCAGGACGTAGAGGCAACAAAGGAGTTTACTACCACTGAGAATAGGGGAGTCACTCGAATGCATGGACTATAAATTCTAGTAACTCCAGAGCATATTGCTCATGTCACCAACCTCCCTCTTATTGGGGAATGTACATATAAATATGGTGTGGCCAAGAAGTGCGTAAAGGTGTTTTTGGGACAAACAAATATCTCCTACGACCCACATGGGCTCTCGAAGCAGAGACTCCCTATGCACCTGAGGAAGCTCTTTGAGTAGGTGGCAAGATACTTCACATGCA
>JAQPPZ010004687.1:0-23542 GCA_028583015.1 Wollemia nobilis
AAAACATCGCATCTATCTTTTCTTCGAATAATTTTTTTTTACCTCACTTGTTGAATGTTCATCTATCGTGATTTATATTTCTTAACAATAGTTTTAAAATATAATATTGACCTAACCTTCTTTACAATAATTGTAAATTATTTAAATTAATGTCAATGACTCAAACAAGTTTATTAAATTAAAAGTGTTATTTTTTAAGACTAGGTGAAGATATAAAATAATATGCTAATTTTTCAAAATTTTAATATCATTGGTGAAAGGTGCAAGTGATTTATCTTTCTTAACAATAGTTTTTTTATTAGGAAATTTACCTAACCTTCTTTACAATAATTTTAAATTATTTAAATTAATATCAATGACTCACTTAAACAAGTTTATTAAATTAAAAGTGTTATTTTAAAAGACTAGGTGAAGATATAAAATAATATGTCAACTTTTCAATTTTTAATATCATTGGTGAAAGGTTCAAGTGATTTATCTTTCTTAACAATAGTTTTATATTAGGAAATTTACCTAACCCTACAATAATTTTAAATATTTAAATTAATAGCAATGACTCACTTAAAAAAATATATTAAATTGAAAGACTTATTTTCAAAGACTAGATGCAGATATAAAATAATATGTTAACTTTTCAATTTTTAGTATCATTTGTGAAAGGTACAAAATAATAGTTTTATATTAGGAAATTGACCTAACCTTATAATAATTTTAAATATTTAAACTAATATCAATGACTCACTTAGACAAGTTTATTAAATTAAAAATGTTATTTTTTAAGACTAGGTGAAGATATAATAAATGAATTATATAATGACAATCCTAATATCAACATGACTTTAGAATGTAAGTCTTAACTATATCTCATAGAAAAGCATTTTAAAGTGAATTTGTTAGACAACATGGATGAGTGTTTTAGAGCTTGGCCATAAATTTATTTATGTTAATATTTCTTTTATTTTTTTAATTGGTTATATCGATTGAAATGACCTTGTTATATTACATCATCATTACATAGTGGTATTACAAACAACATCATCACATAGTAGTATTACAAAAAGCTTGGATATTATCCATGTATTGCTTGGTAAGTTTTAAACCTTGGTTTTCTTGAATGAATGTTGAGGAATCCAACCATTTGAGCTAATGCCATTTGATTATTTATGTTAATATTTCATCTTCTTGTTTATTTATTATATATTTTCATTAAAATATTCTAATTTTTGTTTAACTTATAATATTTTCTTTAACATATATAAAATATTTTATTTGTTATATATCCTTAACAAAAAAACATAATTTGTATATCTTAAAATTTTTAATTTTTCAAGCCACACATAGCTTATTAAAAAACAAAAAAAAAAACTAATTTTGCATTTAAAATATTGAGAATGAAATATAATGACCATTTAACTTCTTATAATATTTGTTTTAAATTTAGGGTTCAAGGGCTTGGTTCAATGATCAAAATACTTTTGTAAGAGCATGGATACTGTTAGAATAAGTGAATATTCTCTTAAGTTCTATTAGGATAGACACACTTGAGTTTCCACTCCTCCATGTGTCAAGTGAACTCTTAGTGGTGTCTTCATCAAACTTGATGAGTTGTTCCACTCCTCAATGTTTCAGGTGAACTCTTAGTGGTGTCTTCATCAGATTTGATGAGTTGTTGTAACCCAATGGCTATCAATGATTAAATTTGCTATTTATACAAAGTTGATCCCTAGAATAAATCTATCAGTTCTATTTTTTTTCTTCAAATATTATAATGCTTTGTAGTTCTACCCTTGGGAATTCTAACATGGTATTAGAGTAGGATATATTTTGCTAGCATTCTCTCTTGAAGGAGGTTTCTAGAACTGGTTCTTAATCTTCTTTGCTTTTTTAAAGAAAGAAGTTCTTTTTCATATTGTAGTATGCTCATATATGCAATTTTTTTAAAAGATATATTTTTATGGTAATACCTACTGGTTTATATAATTTTTTTTACCAATGATGCAAATCTTTCAAAATTTCTTTATTCACTACTTTGTGTATGCATATTGATTTTTTTTTATCTCTATAAAAATACTCCTTCTTAACAAACGCAACTTGCTTTAAAACAATTAAAGCAATGCTACATCTTGTGCTAGGTGTTTTTAAATTTATATTATTTCTTCCCCTCTCGAATGCAGCCATCACTGTGTTTCACTCAAGAAGGAAACTAATATAAATTAAACATTATTTTTAGAGACCCCCTATTTTTATTTGTTCTCCTACTTCACCTACGTTTAAATTTTTTTTCCCTTAAATTCCAGCCCGTTCAGCTTTCAATAGCCTTCACTGCGCATTTCATAACGTAGAAGGATAAGTGTTTAGTGTTTCTTTACCCTCACTGCCTATCTTCTAATGTGGAGAAAAGGGAAAATCGTAGGCCCTTATTTTTGGTGGCATTTAATTTTTTTTTATCTTACAATCTCAAATCATTTTTGCTTCGTAAATTTTAATTATGTAAGGATCGCTCTTCGTGTCACCAATTAATGACTCATGGTCTACCTAACTAAACCAACGTTCATAATTTTTTTTCCAAACGTGGCTTTTTGCCAGCATTTTGTTGTGGTGCGCCTTGAGACTATGTCTCTCAACAGGTATTTCCTTCATTAATTTTTAATATTCTTCAGAGATCTTGAGATATTAGGAAGCGTTCTACTCGAAGTTCATCATATATGTGTGTCCTTCAGCACTCAAGAGGATCTTCTTTCCTCTTGTTATATAAACATCTTTCTAAGATTAAAATCATAACTCTTTTGTATTCCTAATATTTTCTTCGGTAAAGCTTAGATTGATATTTCTTTGGGCCCATTTTATATCGTTCCCTGTAAATATTTGCAAGTGTTTTTCTTTAGGTCAATGTATGGTGAGATAATATATTCTACAAGTGAAAGATTCAAAAACACTCGGGTCACCGCATCCTCTCTTCGGTGCCTTGCTCTCAGCATCTCCAATTCATCTTTTAAGACTGGTCTGTGGCACAGTTGCTAAGGGAGACTCTCTACTTTGGCATCACTCCTCTCAATGCCTCTTCAATTCGTCATATGGTAAGGTGTTATAAGATTTTTTAAAATAAAATTTTTATTATCCAGTGAATATATAGGAGTCTCATTTTTCCTGTATGCCACCATTAGTGTAGCGAATGTAGATGCCACCCTTCCTTATACCTAGTGCATATATAGGAGTCTCATTTTTCCTAGATGTTGCCATTAGCACGATGAACGTAGATGTCACCCTTCCTCACTACTTGTTCATTGAAAGGCACTTTATGGACCCTTACTCGTTGTATTTCAAGGTATTTTTTTGGTTGCATCCTCTGTCTGACGTCAACCCATTTAATTTAAGATATAATATATTTTTTTATATATATTATAGCAAGAGAAAAAAAAAACATTTCATTCCCTTTTCTTTCTGGCTTTTTCTTCACCCGAAAATCAAAGGATAATTGTAAAACTTTTATTAAAAAAAAATTTGTGTAGGTTTTATAGGTACCTTTTGCACCTATACTAAGTTCAGGTGGGGTGTCATTGCATCACTTTTTGCCTTATTTTGCCTTCTTTACTTTTTTTCTTAAGTTGGAAATATTAATTTTTTTATATATCTTGCTTAATATTAAAAGGGTGTTGATTAAATCTTCAATCCTTAATTAAAGATATTACTAAAAAAATTTTGACTATTTCTTTATTTCATTAAGTAAAATTTTATATTAACAACTTAAATTCTCTATTTTCCAAAAGTATTTAATATTTTATAGAGATATTTTAGTGAATGAAAAATCTTTCCTTTCAAAATAGTCTCTATATTAATTAACTTTTTTGGAATCAATTTGTTACATGTAGTCATCTTAAATGAAATAAAAGGGTATTCAATCCAATCCTTACATAATAAATAATAAATAAAATATATCTATTCTTTCTTTATTATTTCATTAAGCAATTAAAAATCTTTATGTGTTCAATTTATTATTTTTGACAAAGAGTATTTTTTAATTATCTCTTTAAAAGAATTATTTCTCATTCTAAAATTCCTAAGAAGAACAAATAATTCATATCACCACTCACCTTATTGTACATACTATTTAACTTATAGTTTTTCTCAAGTAAGGGCGAGTTATTTGGTAACCAATACATGCCTGGTTGATATTCACCTATGTTCCAAGTGTCATATATAATCAAATAATTATAGTTTCCCTCTAGTCAGGGTAGGTATTTGAGAAGAAAAGATATATAGGCTTGGCATGTTTATTCTCTTAACCATAATTAATATCAAATTTACTCAAAATACTTATAGTTTTCCTCTCGTTAGGGTGGGTATTTATTGAGTTATTTTGTGTTTCCTAAAATATTTGGCATACTTATCTCATTAACATCATTAAATATCAAATAATCTCAAAATTACTTATAGTTTCCCTCTAGTTAGGGTGGCATTTTTGAGCAATTTGGTATTTTTTACAAGATTTTGTTGACTAATATACATTGCATTCTCTAAATTAAATTTAAAGGGGGGACCTTTGGGTTAACTTCAAAATGAATTCAATGAATACAATTTATCCTCTCACTCCTCACAACTTCCATACATGGAAACCCAAAATTTTAAATCTCATTTCTCACAAATAGCTCACACACCTATTAGAAGAAAAGTAACCTAAGTTCAAAAAATAATATGAAATATTTGTTCATAAATAGAAAATGTATGAAACAATGGGTATTATAAGCTCTAATGTACATGAAAGTTTGTGGTTTCACATTGCAGATTGTAAAACTCCTTATGAAAGTTGGGAGAAACTAAAGACCTTATTTGGGAAAGTAGATCAAATAAGATCAATGCAACTAGAAGTAGAGTTAAAAACTCTATCTCCTGAGGACTTCAACAATATTCTTGACTTCCTATCCAAATTTAAAGAGGTTATCACTCAATACAAAGGCAGTGGGAAGACTAAGACTGAAGAAGAATGTATTTATCTAATCCTTTCTAAACTAAATGGTGTATTTCAAATATTTGTTACCACCTTTCTATCTACCAAAGATGCTCTTGGTGCAACCTTTAAAATACCCTTTTTAGAAGAGTTTTGTGATAGAATAACTAGAGAAGAAACAAAACTTGCAAGATATGAAATACCTTCTTCTTCCTCTTCCTCAAAAACCTTAGTAGCCTCCACCTCTTCTAAAGAAAAATTCAAAAAGAAGGAAAAAAATCCCATAACTTGTACTCGCTGCAAAAAGAATGGTCACTCTGTAAACAAATGTTGGAAAATATTACAACAACTAGAGGCAACTGTGAAGGATCAAAAGATAGAAAATAAAAATAAAATAGTAAAAGTCCTTAATGTTCAAGGGAAAACCTCCAATTTTTCTTCTAATCACTGGGTCCCAGATTTTGTAGCAACTCATCACATGACTACTTCAGATGAGTCATTATCTTCTATCTCCTCAAGTTCAACCTATAGCATAGAGTTTTTTGACTCTTACTTCATTCCAATCAAAGGAAAGGGTGATAAAACAATTGATGGTGGCTCTATCAATAATGTTCTCTATGTTCCAAACATTGCCACAAATCTCCTCTTTGTCTATCATATTTATAATTTTGGAAAGGGGAAAATTGTTTTCTTCTCTCCAACAGGAGTTGAGATAAGAGACTTACAAGATACTCATTCTCTCATAGCCAAAGGAGATATTTATCACAACAATCACCTATTTCACTTCAAAGGATTCAAAAATATAGAAGGGGCCTCCTATTTTGTGGCTCATAGAGATCTTGAAAGAAAAATTTGGCATGAAAGGTTTGGTCATCTCAGTTTCAACTACCTAAAGGAATTGAGCACCCATGAAATGGTAAAATGTTTACCTCATGTCTCTTCTATTGATGGAGTTTGTCTTGGATGTGCTCTTGGAAATCAACATCAAGATCCCTTCCACCCAAGTAGTTCTCTAAAAAATTATTCCCCTCTAGACCATAGTGACATGATGTCTTTTCCAAAACCTTCTTTCAAAGGAGAAAAATATGCTCTAACATTTACTGATGACTTTTCTAGAAGAACTTGGGTCTATTTCCTAAAAATAAAAGTGATGTTTTATAACACTTCAAAGTCTTCAAAGCCTTAGTTGAAAATCAGGCATCTTGCAATATCAAGAAAATTTGCACAGATAATGGGAAGGAATACTACAGTAATGAGTTATCGATATTTCTATCAAATCATGGCATAATTCATAAACATTCTCTCTCTCATAATCCTTAGCAAAATGGTATTGTAGAAAGAAAAAACCGAACATTAAAGGAAATGGAAAATTGTATGCTCCATGGGAAATAAATTATGGATAGTACTTGTGAAGTGCAATACCAAAAGATCATTAGGAATGAGTGAGTCGAGGTTTAGCAGGTGTGGTAGGAGTGAGTGTTTCAATTTTTTGGGCAAGAATCTCAGCCAAGGCGGCAAAGGTAGAGCAGGTACGAAAGGGGCGGGTGGGAACTTTGAGCATGGATCAAGTAAGGATCCAAAGGAAGGCATTCAAGCTACAACATATTTGGAGGTGAGCATCATGTGGGGGCCCGAACCTCCTCAGAAAGACCTTGACAAAAAATATACGAAGGAAAATATGGGGCCCAAGAAGTGGTTGTCTTTTGCTAAGACTATTAGAGGAAAAAGAAAGGAGGTTCTCTCTCTTCCGCCCCTAGTTCTTGTAAATAATAAAATTTCATCCCCAACAAGTTCCATGAGCCATTTTATTTCAATGGAATAATTCTCCCTGGTAGGTAAGTTTTTGGGAGGTAGGCCGAACATGGAGACTATCAGGGCTTGGGTGACGGGTAAATGGTGATCGATAGGCAACTTGGAGTTGGTAGCTCTAACTCAAGGGTTATTCATTATATTTTTTAACAATATGGAAGATGCTAACCACATTTTAATAGGAGTTCCTTGGTTTTTGGACAAAATGAGCCTTTTTCTTGGATGATGGGGTGAAGGTTTCAACCCTAAAAAGCAAAATATTAACATTACCCCTATTTGGGTTTGTCTCCGGAGTCTACCTGCCTAGTTCTTCAATGAATATTGGATGCAAGGCATAGCCAAAACTATAGGGGACCTGATCTCCATTGACCATGCGACCTTGGCTAGGATAAGGATGACTCATGCTCGAATCTACGTAAATGCTAATTTTGACAATGAATTGCCAAGGTTTGTAGAGCTAAAGTATGGAGAATTCTATCAAAAATAGCCGGTAAAATACGAGAACAGATCGACATTTTGTACAAAATGCAAAAATCAAGGACATATATGCAATAAGTGCCCTAACCTAGAAATGAATAAAGAAAAGCAGAAGCAGGGAATTCTAGACAGAGTAAATTTGAAGAGTTTCCCTAGTAGAGGCTATTTCAATCAGGCAAACTATGTCTACCAAAAAAATAAAAGAGAGGGTGCAGGGTCCCAACAAGATAAAGGAAAACAATAGGTTGTTGGTAACCAAAATACTCAAGTAATTTCTAATCCTCTAGTATCAAATAAATTTTCAATTCTATCCAATATGGGAGTAGGAGGATTATTGAAAGACATGGGAGCCCAGAACCTTTAGGCTAACCTTTCTAACTCTCTAGAATCCCCATCCAAGTCAAGATCCTCAAACCCTAATTTTTATATTGTTATAAGCCCCGTGGGCATCACAAAGCCAAACCCTAATGCCCGATCTCTAGAATCCCCATCCAATTCAAGATCCTTAAACCCCAATGCTAAAAGTACTTCAAGCCCAGTGGGCATCCCAAAGCCAAACCCTAATGTTGAAGAACTTAGGAAGAAATTTGAGGCATTGGAAAATAAAAATATCATGTCCCTAACATCATCACTAGGAGCTAGGTGAATGCTACTAAGGGGCTGTCCCGTAGACTAGGGGAATACAGGAAAAAATAAGAAGATTTGGATGTAGGGGTGAAGATATGTGAAACTCTTTAGACTGAGGAATATGGTAGTCTGGGTCTATAACAAATTGCCTCCCCCCAGTTTAGTCCTAAACAAACCAAGAGCACTATGAAGTCTCCTATAGATTTTGGCAGTGAAAAAATAAGAGGGAGAATATCAAATGTTGAGCATCAAAAAATTAAAACTGATAATGACATTGCCAATGGAAAATAGAGAACCTTGTTTCAACAAGTTATTCTAGGTTCTAAAGACAACAAATTAGGAAAACCCCCTCAAGGGAGGGGGAGAGGAAGAAATCCCAAAAAATCTAAATGAAGTTCCTCTCATAGAACGTGAGAGGCCTCAATGGCCTACCCAAACACAGGGAAGTCAGTGCAATAAGAAATCAAGTGAATCAACTATTATTATGTTGCAAGAAACAAAAACTGATGAGATTCAATCAAAAAAAGTAGCAAAAAAAAATTGGAATCAAGGGGATATGGTTTTCAAATCATCCAGAGGAGCGTCTAGAGGCCTTATGACTTTGTGGGATCCTCGGATAGTAGAAGGCACCATTATTCAAAAATATGACAAGGTTCTTAGTTTTTTATTTAAGGAAATAAACAAAAACAGGTTGTGGATCCTTTCAAATATTTATGCCTTGACTTCAATTCAAGGAAGAGCTCTACTGTGGGAGTACTTAGGAAATTTGAGTGAAATCTTCCATAATTTCCCTTGGATTCTGGCTAGGGATTTTAACACTCCTCTTTACCCTTCAGACAAAATGGGTGGGAATGGACCACCTATCGGGAGCATGGATGAGTTCAATGACTTTGTGAACTGCAACATGTTGATGGATGTAAAACTTAGAGGAGTGAATTATACCTAGAGCAATCGACAGATAGAATGTCATATCATTCGAGAAAGGCTTGACATGTTTTTTCTATCAAAGGAGGCTACAACTATGTTCGATGATTCTACCTTGCAAGTCCTTCCTAAAATTGCCTTTGATAATAATCCCATTTTTTTGGAGATCCCTAATTCTCTATCCTTCAATAAACCTTTCATATTTCAATCTATGTGGATCAAACATTCCAGTTTCAGAGATAACTTAATTTAGTGGTGGCAGCAACCTGTCAGGGGTAGTGTAACTTTTAAACTTGCTGGTAAATTAAAGTTTGTTAAGGAAAATCTTTGAACTTGGAAAAAAGAGGTCTTTGGGAACCTCTTTGAAAATAGAAAATAAGTTGTTTAAAGTTTGAAGATAATTTATCAAAGGATTCAACATGGTGATGTTGATGAAACTACTAGGCAGGAGGAATTGACAAAACTAGCAGAGTTTCATAACATTTTTGACTATGAGGAAATCTATTGGAGGAAAAAATCAAGGACTCTTTGGTTGAAATATGGAGATTCAAATTCCAAGTTTTTTCACATCACCACGCTTAGAAACGAAAGCAATAACAAGATAAAATTTAAAAAAAGTAGATGGTTCTATTACTTAGGACTTAACATAAATCATAAAGGAGGTAGTAACTTATTTCAATTCTATCCTTGGTCAATGAGGAGGCCAAATATATTCTCTTGTAATCCATTCTGAGCATAATAAATGAGGATATAAACCTTAAGCTTCTAGATCTCTTTTCTGATGAGGAAATTAGGGAAGCCTTGTTTAGCATGGAGCCAGACAAAGCTCTAGGACCCGATGGCTTTCCCCCTTGTTTCTATCAAGATTTTTAGGATATCGTAAGTGAGGATGTAATTTTTGTTGTTAGATAATTCCAAGGAAGCAATAATATCCCAAAAGGTCTCAACTCTACTTTTATTTCTCTAATTCCTAAGAAGAAAACCCTTGAATCTATGGATAACTTTAGGCCAATATCCTAACTAAATCCATTGCAAATAGAATGAGAGATGTTCTTTCCCACATCATAGATTCATTCCAGGGAAGCTCTATCTGGGGCAGGTCAATATTGGATGGAGTTATCATAGTTAATGAAGCTTTGCACTCTACTCATAAGACTAATAGGTCTATTTTTGCCCTCAAGCTTGATATGAACAAAGCATTTTATAAGCTAAATTGAGACTTTCTGATTGTTGTCCTTCTTAAGTTTGGTTTTCACTACCAATGGGTTAATTTGATCAGATAATGCATTTCTAAAGCATGGTTCTCAATTTTGGTTAATGGAACAACTGTTGGTTACTTTCAAAGTTGTAGAAGAATTTGGTAGGGGGACCCTATCAGCCCCATGTTATTCATCATTATGGCAGAAGCTTTAAGAAGAACCATAAAAAATTCTTGCAGTTGAAGGATAATATCAGGAATCAAGGCAACATCTCTCACTAGGGCTATTTATCACAAATAATTTATCGATGATACCCTTATATTGACTAAGGCGTCGGTGGTTGAGGCCAAAAGAATTAAATACATCCTGCAACTCTACGAGGACACTGCTGGTCAGAAAGTTAATTTCAGTAAAAGTAAGTTATATTTCTTGAACACCCCCATTTAGAGGCAAGGAAATATTGAAAAAAATTTAGGGTGTGATATAGCAAACCTCCCCACTTCATATCTTGGTCTCCCTCTTTTCATTGGTTCTCCAAGAGAGTCAATGTGGGACAGGGTTATTGAAATAATTCAAAAAAACTTACTAGATGGAAAGGTCATCTTATATATCAAGCAAGAAAGCTAACCCTCACTAAGGCCTCTCTTTAGAGATTTCACTATTCCTCTCTTTCAAACCCTTGTGAAGGTTTTCCAAAAATAAAAACTCCAAAGAATTTTTATGGACTAGATGGAAAGGATACACCTTGTAGGATGGACCAAAGTGTGAGACGGAAAATGGGGGCTTAGGTCTAAGGAGAATTGCTCATTGAATTTAGCTTTACTGTAGTAGGTGTCACCCATCGTGAAGAATTAATGGATAGCTATCATCATGAAAGTATATTCAAATATGGAATTTCTAAGTGCTCTCAACAGGTCCTTGGAAAGAAATTCTCAATTGTAAGGAATCAAAAAAGGTTTAATATGGGTTTTAGGCAAGGTGAGAGGATAAATGCTAGAATAGTGGGCTAAGGATGAACCACCGATGCATTCCTCAATCACATTCATGAAAGAAGTCATTGAAAAAGTCTCTAATTATATGGTTGAGAAGAGAATGAAGTGGAAACAATAGGATTAAGGATTTCAAGTGGATCAATGTCTTTGTAACATTTCGAAAATTATCCCCATGAGACCCAAGGAAGATCAGGACCCGGATCCTACGAAAATGGGAAGTTCACTATAATAAACTTACAAGCTCTACTAATGATGAGATTTTTCCCCAAAGGACTTAGTTTGATAAAAAATTTAACCAAAAATTGTAGTCTTTTCATGGCGATCAAGGAAGAATTCTACCATGATAATTGATGCATAAAGGTATTTGTATCACTAATCATTGTTATAGGAGTAATTGGGAACCATTTATCACATTTTCCTTGATCCCTTTTCCTATTCCAAGTGGTTTTTAGCCTTCAATATTTCTTGGTTAAACCAACCAGTACTTGATTTTTCATCCAGCCTTACCCTTTTCAAGCCAAACTAGATACATGTGGAAATTTGTCCATCACTATCTTTGGTAAGTGTGGTTAGAGAACCATAGAGTCTTTATGAGTCTATTCATGTCATCAACTATCATTTCAGATCCTATCCTTTCTAATGAGAATGTGAACCTTATCCCTTTGGATAGTCGTAAACCTCATCAGAGACAACTCAATATTTAAGCTTAATCTTGTTAGATGAGTCCCTAGGTAGTCAACCCCAGAAATGTAAGTGGACCCCACCTCCTACGGTTGGTTTAAACTTAATTTTGATGGAAGCAAGGACAATCCCGAGAGATGTACATTTGCAATATCATAATGGGAATATGATGTTTACATTTTAATAGGAACAAGGACAAAATGAGTAAGCTAAGCTATGTGGAGAGGCCTTCAAATGCTCAAGACTTAGAAGCAATTTGATCTGAGAGACTCTATGCAGTATATACCAATAATAAAACACCCTGGAGGATAAAACAATTGTTGAAGACTATGATCCTTCAGGAAGACAAAATTAAATCCCAACATTCTTTCGAGGCTAACAAAGTGTAGTAACTAGACAATTTGGGTGTCGATGTGACGAACTTTTCAAATGGGAACACGGTGTCCCAAGTGGTAAGGAGCTTATCAACAAGAATCCAAATGATGTAATTTCCAAGGTAAACGAAGTTTGAAGGCTATGAGTATCCTATTTAAATGGACACAAAAAAATATCGAGTTGTAGTCTTGGTGGATGCTACATGAAATACCCAAAGACTAATGGGGAACACAGTCAATAACATGGCTCCTAGTAATCTTAGTAATTGGGTTGGTTGATATCCAAGGAGGAAAGAAAGACAAATAGATCACAGCCAGTGGACCACAGATACCACCCATAAATCTAGCAAGGCTCCCAAGGTGTTGGCTAAGAAAGATTGGTACCAAGCAGTCAAAAGAAAGAAATCCAAGTTAGAGTAACAATAGCTTTGGAGTTTAACTCTTGTTTACTTTGTTTCTCCACGTCAAAGAAGGATTTGTCTTCTTTTGTAATTAGATGAAGGTGTGTTTCGGTATACCCAAAAGTGTAGGAAGTTTTATAAGCTATGTGCCTTACCGATATAAGCTTGGTGTAGTTATTTACATATAGGATCCTTAGTAAGGACATGTTCTTCAACCTGATTTTTAAAATATTTTGGTTCAACCTAAACCTAAATGCTTCTTTCAAAAAAAGAATACAAAAAAATTGGAAAAGATATTAATCAAAATAAAATCGCACACCATAAAGCTCTTGATTATAACCCAAGAAGCATGGACTAAAAACAATATTTCCTTCTTCAATATTTGTGTACCTTGGTCACATCCCAATAAGAAGAAGCTAGATAAGAAAACAAAACTTATCTTTTTGTTATGTGAGAATAAAACAACACTCCTTGATCCCCAAATCATGAGGTATTTTTCTAGCAAGTCCAATTTGATGAACATTCCCAAATTCCCACCCTCTTCCTCCATTCCTTCTCCTAAAATGACCTCAATTTATGAAGAACCAACTCAGAGTTACTTAGTATTGATATCAAGATGAGGAACATTAACTCCCCCACCCCCCCCCACGATTCAAAGGCCCACACCATAAAACTACCCCCACCCAATCCACAACCACTCCATAGCTCATAAACCCAAAGAACCGTAAAATGATGCCAGAAACAAAATCCCTTAACAAAAAAACATACCCCAAAAAAATCATTGATTACACACTAGAGAAATAACAAACCCATAGCCAAAGATTTCTCTCAAACTGAAGGAATTGATTATGTCAAAACCTTTTCTCTAGTTGCTAAAATGGATTCTGTAATACTGGTTCTTGCTCTGGATGCTTCCTAAAAGTGGTATGTCTTTCAAATGGATGTAAAAAGTGCTTTATTACAAGGGGATTTAAAGGAAGAGATATACATGGAACAATCTATTGGTTTCACTCAAGAATTTTCTCTTGTTTGTAGGCTAAACAAAGCCCGCCTCAACCAAGGCTACTAGATCTTGGTATAAAAATATGGACTCCTTTCCATATTTTTTTCATTGTGATCCCTGATAAACACACTTTGGTCGTATCTCCCTATAAAAAATCCCCAAAAAATAATATGGCTGACTCATTACTTCCTTGGGATCCAAATAAATCAAACAAATGCAAGTATTCAGGTCAACAAAAAACACCAACCCGGTTAAAAGTTAGATGCAAACCTTCCCACACTTTCAACAGCATAATCAATACTCTTCTCATCCCCTCTGATGCAACTCTATACCATTAGCTTGTAGGGATTTTGTTATACCTTACTCATACTCGTCCAGATATCTCATATAGTGTTGGCCTTATATCTATATTATCCCATCAACCTCACTTAAATAACTCAAAAGCAACAAAAATAATCCTCCGCTACTTGCAAAGAACTACTCAATTTGGGCTCTTATGTAAGGGAAAATCCATGGATATCATTGGCAAGATTTATATTGGGAGGTCAGAAGACAAATGTTCAACTTATGTCTATATCTTTAGTCTTGGTTCTTCGCCAATAGCCTGTTTATGTAAAAAACAACAAGCAGTAGCCTTATCATCTATAGAGGAAGAATATAGGCCAACAATTTTAGCAAGTTAGGAAGCTCTTTGGATTCATAAAATTCTAATGGAATTTGGTTTATCCCATGACAAACCTATAACTCTTTGGTGTGACAATCAGAGCACAATTCACATTGCACGAAATCTAGTTGAGCATCAGTGCACCAAGCACATTGAGATACATATTCACTTCATTCAACAACACATTCAGAATGGGGACATATACTTGGACTATATTCTAATTGAGGATTAAATTGCAGATATCTTCACCAAGTCATTTACTTCTCCACGTTACATAAAGTTGAAATAGAAACTTGGAGTAATAGAGCTGCATTGACACAGAGGTCTTCCACCTCTCCTTTTACTATTGTATTCTTTGGAGGATGGTTTTTTCCTTTGTGGTTTTTTTCATCATCTCTCCAAAAGTATATATTGTTCATGAGTACCTAATCAGGCCAAGTTTTGGGACTCATTCTTTTTTTGTGTTGAGAGGACAATCTTTGCCATCCGAAGACATACCTCTATATTGGATATTTTTCTTGTAATAGATGATTTTTCCCCAAGGAGTTTTTTCATCATCTATATATTTTAAATGAGTATCTCATCAGGCCATGTTGTCGTGACTCATCCTTTTATTTTTTTAAGAGGACAATATTCACCATCCGAAGACAAACCTCTTCCTTATTTCTTTTTTTATTGATGGATTTTCCCATTTGGGTTTTTACCATCTCTTAAGAAAAGAAATAATTGTACATGAGTACCTCATTAGGCCTTATTTTTGGGACTCATTTGTACAAACCATCCCTAGTATCACTTAATGGGGGTGTTAGAATAAGTGAATATTCTCTTAAGTTCTACTAGGATAGACACACTTGAGTTTCCACTCCTCCATGTGTCAGGTGAACTCTCAGTGGTGTCTTCATTAGAATTTATGAGTTTTTCTAGTCCTCCATGTGTCGGGTGAACTCTCAGTGGTGTCTTCATCATACTTGATGAGTTTTTGTAATCCAATGGCTCTCAATGATTAAATTTGCTATTTATACAAAGTTGATCCCTAGAATAAATAAATCAGTTTTATTTTATTTCTTCAAATATTGTAATTCTTTGTAGTTCTACTCTTGGGAATTCTAACAGAGACAAGGGTTCCAATCCCTCAGACCCCATAGTACCAATGGGTGTGTAGCATCAGTATTTTCAACTATGTAAAATATTTACCCCGATGCAACTGCAAGTTATAGTGACGACAAGGAGTTGAACCCATGAAGAGGTGTTGAAAATTGTGACGTGTTACCTATTCCTCATGATTCCTCTAGTATAATTATATATATATATATATATATATATATATATATATATATATATATATATATATATTTTTTTAAATTTATAAATAATATTGTGTAATATATGGCTTATAAATATGTACTAACATATGTAATGTTCTAAAGTTTATTACCCTATTGACCCAATGTTATAGGGATTATGACTTTAGCTATATGTAGGAATTAGTTCCTTTATATTTAATTAGCGTGTAAGAATTTTTTTCTCCTCTTATCATCCTTAATTTATTACTTTATTGAATGAAATAATGAATCTTATGACATAGTGCATTGGCTCCCTTATTCCTATGGTGTAACCACCCACAAACTTAACCCAAGGGAGAGTTTTTTTCAAGAATTAACTCACAAATAAGACCCACTATTTTCATCAGTATCAAGGCATGACTATTTTTGAGTTCACTATAGCAGCAAATGAGACTCAAGTGGACAAGAGTGGTCAAATTCTTATATTTTATTGGAATTCACATTTCTAACCTTACTATTAAAAAATATACCACCAATGGTCCTCATGTTTTCCATAAAGTCACTAGTATGAGATAACTTGATCATGGCATAGGGATAACCCTTTAAGGTCTATAAAATTTAGATGTTACACCTATTCCCTAACCCTACATACATCTATCTATGTAGGATTATCATGGTGTGATGCCTTAGTGATTATTAACTTTATCTCTCATGAGCTAAATATGACCATTACCACTCACTTGGTAATGATCATGGTCATGCTTACCTCATCATAAGGTACCACAACTATACTACCTTATGAATGATCTGATGGATTATCCCATACCAATCCACCATTAATATTCCTAAGCCTCGCCACCTAGGAATTCATCCAAGACTCACCGTTTAAGGTGTATCATTTATATTTACCTAGTTAAATTATCTCACCACAACTCAATTAGGATTGGGTACAACTTGACTCTAAGGATTACTAATGTGGCTCTAATATCATATTCAAAATAACCCCTTCTTAAACATAGCAACATAACATATTGATAAAGATTAAGAATTTAGGTACTTCATTCCAAAGCACTAAAAAAATAGATAATTCCTTTATTTAAAAGAAAAGAAGTAATGCATCATCTAAAAATCATAATCAAATTTTCATTAATTACTTCCTATTACTTTTCAATAAATACAATTCTTGCCAACTACAAATCTTTTCAAAGTAACTCTACTTAGAAAGAAATAAATTTCATCATATAAAAAAATTCATCCCATCACTTCAAATATGTTTACAATATATGTCATTCTTCCCCAATAATCATAATATGACTTTTACATATGATACCTCTTAAGTTCTTCCCTTTTTTAAATACAATATTATGTTCAAGCATCAAAACTCAAAGTCACAAGTTTCATCCTCTTTTGAATGACTTCTTCTTGAATTGTTTTTCTCCATCGAGCTTATGAGCATGAGTAAAGAGATTATGACAATACTCACTACACAAATTCATGCCATCACTTCTTCTCTCTCTCTCTCTCTCTCTCTCTCTCTCTCTCTCTCTCTCTCTCTCTCTCTCTAACTTGCTTCAATTTTTTCAACTTATTTTTTCCACTTTATTCCTTCCTAAATTCTAGGTTGTAATTGTTGCATAAAATAAATGAACTACCAAAGGAGCAAATATGGATTTTTAAAATCATGAAAGAAAATAATTTAAGTATAGCTAAAAAGCTTACAAAATTTTTAGACAAAGATGGTCTGACTTGCTTTAATTTTTCCAACTTCTTTTTTCCACTACATTCCTTCCATTCACCCACCCAAGAAGTGCATAAACCCTTTTCTAATATCTATATCCTCTTCTTCCCCTTAAATGGGTGCATTGACTCTATTAAATAGATATCATTTATGCTAATAATAAATAAACTTCTATATTTTGTTGCCTTAATATTTATTATTATCTCTCCTTTTTATAATGATAAACATACACTAGACTAAAAAAGGGATTTAATGACTGTATTTAACCACCCTTAAAGACCTTTAAGGGATGTTATACAGTCCCCCTCTATGGGGGTATTGTAAAAATTTTGTGTTATACAACGATGGCTAAACATGACCTCAAAAAAAAACCCTCTTAGGGTCTATAAGGGAGTTTTAAAACCATCCTCTTAGGGTTAAGAACTCTTAGGGCTGAGAGGGTGGTTTAAAACTACTCTCTTAGTGCTAAGAGGGCATTTTAAAATCACCCTCTTAGGGTCTCACCTAAAAAATAAAATATAAAGGATGCAGGAAAACAATTTTTGTGTTCATAAATCACATATTTATTTCATATCATATTAGAAACAATTGAATTTACTTTTCAAATGTCCTCATTCTTTGAAGTGGCAAGTAAAATTTAAATCAAACATTTATTATTTTCTTATAAATAAAATTCATGCTTAAATGTGAACTTTAAAGCAACACAAGTAATGATTTATCAGCCTAAGAATTCTAATTGAATATGTCACATGCAAACAATGGGATTGTAACAAAAATTTGCATACATTTCAAAGACACACTTAATGCAAGATAAAATAATCCACTATATTTACCATACGCTAAACTAGCAACAAGCCCACTACAAATAACACTAATACAATGTTGTTTATAGGAATTTAATATAGTGATGTTGATAATAGTAAGGGATCTTATAAAAAATTAATATAATGTTAATAGAGTGAGGACTTCCATATTTTGTAACAATAAGGTTGTACATTGAGTGCAAGGAAAGATGACCGACTATACCCATAACACACAAAGATAATATATCCACAATAGTCATTCATCATACTGCAATCTAGTGTTGATTAGAGTGAGAAATTCTATAAGCATGATTAAGGGTTTGCATTATTGCTAGTCCATTAAAATTCTATGGACTATAGGATTCATGAAACATTAGTCTCACTTTTTTAAGCAGGGAGATTAAACATAGTAATAATAGTAACTATATATCTCACAATATTTATTTTCTATCCTCACATCCGACACCTGGCACAATGAACCATATCAAAAGGTTATGCATGGTGACTATTTATCGCCAAATTGGCTAAGATTTGGATTTTTAAAATTTGGAATTGGCTAATATTTGCGACCCTTGACTAGGGCCCATTAGCCAAAAAAATTTGGGTGTAATTTTTTTTTTGGGTCGATTCGCCCCAATTTTATAATAATTTGACCATTTTAAGTTTAAATTTCCAACATTATCCCTAATAATAGTGAACCTTTTACATGTATTTTGACACTATTCATCTAGATTTCAAAACTAATTCACCAAATTTTTATAAATAAATTTTGTGACTGACCCCTTACGCATAACCCTATTGACAAAGGATTATGAAGGATGTGGAAGTTGTTTAGAAACAATAGATCCCAACATTATAGAAAGGCCCATCTTAAGAGCTAACTAAACTTGACTACCATAAACCTCATAAGAAGTGATGCACATGGTTAACAACTATTTAGAAAATAGATGAGCCCAAAAATTACCAAAACCACAACCAATATCCAGTACAATATGAACCACCTTCTTAGGGTTGCCTAAATTACCCTCATAGCCATAAGAGGGTGGTTTTAAGCTATCATATTAGGGTGACCTAAGAGGCTGGTTTAAAACCTCCCTCTTGAAAAACCCTAAGAGGGTAGTCTAAAACCGCCCTCTTAGGAAATACTAATAGGGCGATTTTAAACTGCCCTTTTAGCCCTAAGAAGGTAGTTTTAAACTTCCCTCTGAGGATGTATTAGGGCAGATTTTTACTGTTATAAAAAACCATATTATTTTAGATGTTGTTAAAGTAATTTTTTGTTGTAGTAAGACTTCCATATATGGTTTTTCTAATTATTATTATTATCTTATTTTAATAATATATAAACTTCCATATTTGGTTGCCCTAATTACTATTATTATCTCTCCTTTTAATAATAATAAATAAAGGTCCGAGGTGTAGATCAATCGGTTCATCCAAACCCCATAAGGGGGCAAAGGTCCAAGGTTCAAATCTTGGGCCTCCTGAATGCTTGTCCCTTTCTTGGTGCTTTCAATGACGTAAAAGGTTTAAAATTATTGTGGCATGGTGGTTATAGGGGCAGACTGTGCGAAGATTCAGGTGGCGGCTTCTGGGGCGAATAGCATAGAATACTATGGTGGCCATAAAAATCTGGATAGCCTACCTAGATTCGTGGTGGCTACCGATTCCACCATGTAAATTCAAAAAAAAAAAAAAAAATAATAATAATAATAATAATAAATAATAAGTAAAATTCTATGAGGGTCCAAGGGCTTGGTTCAACGGTCAAAATGCTTATGTAGGAGCGTAGAGACCAAGGTTCCAATCCCTCGGGCCTCATAGTACCGATAGGCATATTGCATTAGTGTAGTAGGCTACATAAAAGGTTTACCTGATGCAACTCAAGGTTATAGTTGTGACAAGGAGCGAGATTTGAACCCACGAAGAAGCATAGAAAATTGTAAGAGTTATCAATTCCTCTAGTATAATAATCAATAAATAAATAGCATTTTGTATCTAGTTACCCTAATTATTATTATTATCTCTTTTTAATAATAATAAATAAACTTCTATATCTAATTACCCTTATTATTATTATTATTATCTATCCTTTTTATAATAATAAATAAACTTCTATATTTGGTTGCCCTAATTTTTATTATTATCTTTTTTTTTATAATAATAAATAGACTTATATATTTGGTTGCCCTAATTATTATTATTATCTTTTTTTATATAATAATAAATATACTTCTATATCTGGTTGCCCTAATTTTTATTATTATCTCTCCCATAGTATTAAATTAATTAATACTATATTTAGTTAAATATACCCCTATTTAAAACCTTAACTTAGTAAGATTTAAATTGCTAACTTTAGCAAAGGTATTATTAAATAATTTATTTACTCTTCATAGTATTAAATTAATTAATACTATTATTAATTTTTCTTGTCTAATGTTAATATTATCTATTAACATTAGTGTGTGTGTGTGTGTGTATATATATATATATATATATATATATATATATATATACTAATAATATAACCAATTAAGACTTATACTTTGAAACACAAATATTAATGCATCCTAAAGATAAATTGAGAGCCTAAAGAACACAAGTGTTCTTGCTTAAAGTTATCCTTTCTCAAATGAAGAATCAATCAATAATAAGCAAATATGCATAAATATAACCATTCCCCGTTGGCAATTTGAGTTATTTTATGTTGTCATTGATGTCACATGGATCATGATGTCATATGGATCACATTGAGTTTTGGTGGCCAAAGCATTTCATAAATAAGCATTTATGATATTTTGGAGAGCATGGATATATACAGGGTTTTTGTGAAAACCAAGGCAGGCAAAATAAAAGGTTTTATTTAAAACTATGGATGGCAGATTTGAAATGGGGTTTTCTTAAAACCTAGGTTGGCTTTTCGTTTCATCAAAAAAAGTTTCCCCGGTGATGGAGATATTTATTTTTAAATATTTAGTTTAAATTTTAAATTATTTAAAATTTTAATTTTAATTTTAAAATTAAATATATTAATTTTAGCGTCGACTAAAGAAAGGAGGAAAGGCTATATTAATTTATAGCATCGACATCTAAATAAAGAGGAAATGCATATATATGTCAACAAAATCTTAGACTTTAAGATCCCCAACACTTATTTTTTGAATGCCTTCGATTGGGGAACGAATTATGAAAAGAGAGAGAAGTGTGACTTTGGTCTATTGAAAAATCGTTCACGAAGTTTAATAAGACGCATAGGCATATTTAGCCTAGCGGTTCATGCATTGTGTGTTATGCAGGAGGTCCTGTGATCGAGTCTCATCATGGTTATTTGCTTTGTTGAAGCGCTCAAAGCGTTGTTAAGTTTTTCAAAGGGTGTAGAAGTTTATGATATAAGTTTTGTTCGTGTCCCTTTGGACACGTGAGGGTGTGTGGCCCAACCATAGGTTGGATGTGGTTAAATTGCTAAGTAAGGAGACGTCACAAGATCAAATCCCGTTAGGGATAGAGGAAAGTTAATAATTTTTTAATATATTTTATTTTTCTAAAGTTGCCCTAGGAGGAATAAGGGTTGTGATGCATGTTTATAAAATGAGAGATTTTTGGTGTTTCTCCTTTTGAAAGTATTTCATATTATATATCATTGGAAATCTTATTTCGAGGGCTATTTTATTAACTTGCTTAGGGGGAGAAATAAGGTGTATGTAAAGAGATATTTCTATTTTTGTAAAAGTGTTCAAAAGTGAAGGTTGTTTTGTTCTTTTTTCAAATGTGATTAATTCTTTCATGAGGGGACATGTTGTATCTTATTGAGTAGGAGTGATAAGGTGTTATTTGGATATTATTGTTGTGATATTAATAATGATATCTAACCCTTGTTAAAATTTGAAAAAGAAGTTTGTTGAGTGTGGCAGATTTAGTGGACATCCAATAAGGTATCAAAATGTATGAGCAATATTCTCCATTGACTTTGTTTATGGTGGTTGATTTCTGAAATATCATTGGAGAGAAAAGGATTGATTGAGGTTTTCTTTTCGAAAGTGGTTGGTTTAATGCTTCAAGATTTTCTAGTTTGATATTTGTGTTTAAACCTTGTTTTATAAGCATAGTTTTTGAAGCCCATTGGTTATGCAAAAGAACTTGAGTTATAAAAGAACATGAGTATCATTGTTATGTGAGATTTGTGGTTGAGCATTGTTGGAAACATTTGAGTTGATTGATAAATGCTTGGACTAGGGTTTTGTGAGAAATATTTATCCTAGCCTAGTCAAGTTATTGTGTGAGATGATTGTTCAAGTCCCATGAAACAAATAATTCTATAATTTTTATTTGGGTTGAGATTTATCTTTGAGATTAGAACATATTGAGTCTCTAACAATTCTCTTTATGCTTCTATAATATTTTATTGGAGTTAAGATTGACTTGATTTGAGTTGAGATCATTATGGATCATTGATGTCATCCATTGTAGAGTGCATTGCCATTCATTGTTGAATTCATCGGTGAGTCTTGCCTTCATAGATTTGTGGATGAGATTTGAGTGCTACTTGAGCATGATTAGTTGAGCCTTTGAGAAGGCTTTTGGGACAAATTTGTGGTAATTTTTGTGGATGATTGATTGAGCCTTTGAGAAGACTTTTGGGACATATTTGAGACAACATTTGAGCAAGTTCTAGGTGAGATTGTTGATCATATTTTGAGAAAGTTCTTAGTGAGCTTGTTGAGCAGATTTTGAGCAAGTTATTCATGAGCTTTATGAGCATATTTTGAGCAAGTTCTTAGTGAGCTTGTTGAGCAATGTTGAGCAAGTTCTTAGTGAGCATGTTGAGCAAATTTTGAGCAAGATCTTAGTGAGCTTGTTGAGCATATTTTGAGCAAGTTCTTGGTAATATTGATGAGCAGATTTTGAGCAAGTTCTTAGTGATCTTGTTGAGCAGTTTTGAGAAAGTTCTTCGTGAGCTTTTTGAGCAGATTTTGAGCAAGTTCTTGGTGACCTTGTTAAGCATATTTTGAGCAAGTTCTTGGTGAGCTTGTTGAGCATATTTTGATAAAGTTCTTGTTGAGCTTGTTAGAGCATATTTTAGGCAAGTTCTTGGTGAGCTTGCTGAAGCAGTTTTGGGCAAGTTCTTAGTGAGCTTACTAGAGTAGATTTTGGGCAAGTTCTTAGTGAGCTTGCTAGAGCAGTTTTAGGCAAGTTCTTGGTGAGCTTGTTGAAGTAGATCAGTGGATTACCTACCTGAGCAGATCAGTGTATTACCTAGATTTTATCAGATCAAAGTAATCATTTGTATTGAGATAAGGATCCTTATTTTTGTGTGAAATATTATAAGGAGATTATCTTGTGGAGTACCCCGCATTGGGGGAACCACATTAAATCTTGTTTTTGAATTGTGTGTGGTGATTTGTACACTTGTTTACTATTGCTATCTATGTCATTAATGCACACTACTATATTTGGTTATTGTAATTAAGGATACTAATTGATATTGGATTGAAAAGAAAGTAAAAATTGGGTGCTATACTATTCACCCCCCTCTCATTATAAGCTTGTGTTCTTAATTCCCTAAGCATGAGTATTTAGGATAACTTCAAGGTTATCAACCACCTATTAAGGGCCCCTAAG
>JAQPPZ010004688.1:0-22227 GCA_028583015.1 Wollemia nobilis
AGATAAAATTTTCCCTAAGAGCTAAGTTTTTATCGTAAGAACTCTTAAGCCAAGACCTCCCCTAGTTTTTTTTTTTATAAGTTAAAAATTCTATATTGATATGGGAATTTGAAAGGCACCCTAACACCTTAGTACATCAGCAGGAGAAAAGGATGCATTATCCTAAAAAAATATCAATGCATCCTTGAAAACCTAAAAAATTAAAGGAAAACATAAGCAAACCAAAATGAATCCAAGAAAAGCCTCATATGGACAGAAAGGTAAAACCATAGAAGAACAACCAACTAGGCAATTACAATGTTGTTTATGTCATCCTTCTTGACATCCTTTGTAACATCATTAGGGACATCCTGTACAATTTCCATGACATCATCATCCTTGACCTCAGGTTTGGCTTCAATGGTAGTCTTAGCAAGGAGTAGCCTCTGCGAAGTTGTCACAAAAGAACAAGAGGTTCAAAACATTCCTATTCTCTTTTAGTTGAGTAATCGCCCCCATAATTGCAACCATAGCATTCTCCATATGAATAATTGTGTTAGTGGTGGTTTTGATTACATATTCTCAAAGAATATTCTCCATAGGATTGTCTGGTTCATCTTCGACCGTACCCTGCATCTTTCTTTGGTTCTGGATATCATTGCTCTTAAGGCATTGAGAACTTCTCATTGGAGTAGCCTCAGTATTGCTCTTATTTTTTATCAACAACTCAGCATCTTGGTGGCCTTCATCCATCTTCTTCCTCTTGGAACTGTGAACCCTAGAGATAGGAGTGGAGGATGTATCCTCCTCTGTGGTCTCAACCTATAGATCTTTAGGAAGCATATTTTCTTTAGGAAATTTATCCAAAAGATGAACATACATGATTTTGAATAGCCCCTAGTGAGAGGGCCAAGCTTCCTCCTTCTTGGAGTGGGTTGCATTGATGGAGTTATCCATCGAAAAGTATAGGAATTATGCAATGCTCAACAACTTGACCTCCATGAAGTGGTTCATGAATGCAATGTGGAAACTTTCGAGTTAGGAACCAGGATCATCCACAGTGATGTATTTATAATAGGCTTCATCACCTCTTTTAAAGGAGTGGGTAAGTCATCACAAACCATCCCCAAATTGATAATATTCCTCATAGGCGACTTCGACTCAAATTGGTTGAGTTCAAATTCCTAGTTGTGCTTGTCCTTGCGCACTATTATTCCCATCGACAGTTGTCCTATAACCTTAGTTAGGATATTAAAATCCACCTAGAATTCAATGCCATGTATGATGATGATGCTCTTCTCCAAAGTAGACACAAAATATAGGTTGATATTCCAATCCCAACCTGAAAATCACTTTAGGAATGACATAAATCCTCTTGCACTTAGGATAACTTCTACCACCGATTCGATTTCAAGTGATTATGGCTCCACAAATCTCATGATGACTAGGAATCAAAGCAGAGAAACAAGGATAATAGCAAACTCACTGGGTTGAGAGATTAGAAATTTTTGGAAGCATCTATTCCTTCTCGTGAAGAAGTAAATCCTAGGGAAAAGTAAATCTACCAAATCATAGATAATAGAGCAAAATTCCTTAGGAAACTTAAGGTCCCAAAAACTACTATCCCCCATAGAAATAGAAAGGTGTGCCACACCTTGTAAAGCTTGGCCTATCAAGTGATGAAACTTAATACCCTCGCTTAACTCACAGAGAAAAATGAATATTGAAGGCTTTGGAAAACAACAAGAAGTGGGAAAGAACAAGAACGTGGAATGGAAGAGATAAGATAAACAACCAAAGAAGAGGAAGGGAAGTGGGCGAGGATGAAAAAGCAATACGTGGACGGGGGGTAATCCTGTGAGAAAATATCAGAAATGAGCACTCCATTTCACCATTACACACATTGCTCCATTTCACCAAAGGAAATTTCATTTTATCATGTAAACCTAACCACAAAAATGATTGCACAATATAGATTAAGATTTTTTCAATTTATTTTGACATAAAATACAATGACATATAATATGTTAGGATGGCCTAAAAGACTGAATTAATTAACTACACTCTTCTTTCTAACGATGACATATTTTCATTACTCTTATCATACACAAAAGTTTCAAATTCTTAATTAATTTTACTTGTTTCAACTATTGGTGAATCTCATTTTCAAAAGAATTACAATAGTATCTTTGAATATATACAATATTTATAATATATGTTTTTTACCTATTTAATTATTAGGAAGAATGGTATATACATCACATCCTAGTAATAAATGATTAAAATTGTAGTTAAGTACTATAGCATGCCATCTCTATGATTATATCAGTAAGTTATATTGATCAAGACTTGGGACCTTTTTAATTAATAATATTTATTTAACTACAATATTTTATAGTCTAGGAGTTTCATTGCTATATTTGCTTTGGTACACCACCATATCAAATTAACCCTTTCAACAATTTGAATTAGCATTTTCTATGTTTGCAATGAGATGTGGTAGACTATTTTAATTGAGTTACACTTAGTAGAGAAGATATCCTCCAAGTATCATGTGGTGGCCTACTATCATTCATATGTAATTTGAATATGTGCTTTGGACATAAATTAATTAATTTCCATTTCGTAGATGCTCTTCATCATCAACATTGTTTGCTAATAAGATATTTGATCTTAGAAATAATTGTTATGGGAAATTCTCATAGTTGTCACTAAACTATTCACGAATGACAAGATTGTGTCTTATAATTATTAGAAAATGAATTATTCTTTTGCATTGTTATATAAGTGGTATGACTGCATCAACTAGTAGATGGCTACAAGAGTTGACTAGATAGTCATCCAAAAGGATCACCATAGACCAAGTGGAATTTAGAAATACATGTTGACATGGTTCTTATGACTATGTAGAACTTTATAATAAATATTGATTTGTATAAATATATTAGTTGTATTTATCTTGTGTATTATGTGTTTATGATATTGTATATTTTCCTTATGATAGTCTATGTATTAGGCTAAATATTTGAATGCTTGCTCTAATATTTCCAAAAATTGGTATTAGATTTATTATGTAACTATCCATGGGTGATTGATTTTTCAGCATACAAAATAATAACCAACTCTTATTTTTTCTATTATGTGACTAGCATGATTTATCCTCTTATGTAACTTACCTTATTTATCTGAGAAGGTCCTCAAAATTAGCCATGGTTTTTGAGTTGAAATATATGTAATTTGGTCTTATCAAACCAAGGTCAAAAATGAAAAAGCACCTATGGGCACTCTAGATAAAGCCTATGGGTAAATTTTATGTAAGCCTTAAAGCATTCTCTATGTAGTTCATATTTATCGATGAATTATTGAAGGAACTCATTAATAAATATGAACTTGTACTGTTCACCATGATAGTTAGAGAGTACATTGATGTTGTTCTTAACCAAATCAATCCTCACTAGGTAGAACCTCAAGCATGTTGGGGACATTGTTCATTGGCTAGAGGAAGAAGGGCTATATAGACATGGAAGCTTGAAAGCCCATATCAACTACCTATTAGGAAAACTAAATGCAATCATAGGTAGGCAAACTCAGAACACAACAATCATCGATGAACAAAAATTTAAAATCAAATTGCTAAGGTTTCAAACCTACCAATCATTGCATATAAAGAAAACCCTAGAAAATCATGGTGTGACATGTGGTATTGTCTTAGCCTCATGATGGGAATCTCTATCCTCCTATCTACCTTCTACAAGTGGTAGTGCTTTACTGGAAGGATCACGTAGGTTGAATCAAATGATGGTATTTCATGTTTTGCAATGTTTTGGCTTTTTTGAGCCCCTTTTATCCCACACGCATTGCAGGGGATCTCATAGGTCTTTATAAGGAAGGAGACCCCCTACTAACTCAACCACCAATTGGTGATCAAGGAGCCTCCTCTGCAAGGCCACTAGTGATGCCAGTTGGAGGCACCAATGTGGTAGGGCCTACATGCTCATTAAAGCATTAGTTGTGGGCACTCTTCTACCACATGACAATAGGTTATGCAATGGTTGACTTGTAGACTTCAACCTAGTTAACTCTGGTTGAACTTTGACTTTTGAACTATTGACTTCTTGGGGGACGTTGACTTTTGCCCCAATTTTTTTAAAATTGATGTGGTAGAGAATATTCTATTTTCAAACTGTAAGGGCTATAAGCCTCATTTATTTTGTTGTTGGAGAGCCTAATTATTTTTCTTATTTTTCAAGGCTCCATTTAGATCTATATATATATATATATATGTTTGTAATCATTGGAAAGCTTTTTTTGAGCTAGACATAATGGATGTGTACATTTTTAGTTTTGAGGCTATTTCATATGCTTTTTGGGCCTCAAAGTTTGTTGTAATATGGAGTGTACTTTCGGTTGAACCTGAAACTACTCAATCAACTTTTTTCATTGGAGACTATTTTTGGAAGTAGTATTTCTTCACAATCATGGCTCTCTTACGATTCCATCATGATTTTGGATGCTCCTACAATAGGAGGTATTGTTTTTTGATCATGGAAATCTATCGAGTACTCTAATTTGGGAGTTGTCTTTACCTTTAGTAGCTTGTCTCTTAGTGGATCGGTGAATTTCAGCTTGGCTCATGTCTTCACCAACAAGATTTCCAACATCACAATGTAAGTGAACCTAGTACCTAGTCATCTTCTCTATAGCACTTGGAAGATGCAAGTGATTGGTTATCCATGCATTCTAGTAGGATGAGAAGGTTACTATAAGGACACTTTTGATACTTTTGGAAGTACCACATTAAGCTCCGCATCAACTTTTGTATTAGATTCTCTGCTATTTTAGCATAAATTTTGAATGGCTCAACATTATTGTATAAAGGTGCATTTTCGATAGAGATTGACACCTTCTAGATGAGCTTCATCATTAAGGGGGATATTAGAATATTAATGAGTATTTTGTACTTAGGAAAGTGCACATTAAGGGGGGATGTTAAAATATTAAAGTGCACTTTACCTATTAGGGTTAGGGTTTTTGCCTATTAGTGTTAGGGTTAGGGTTTACTTTCTACAAACCCTAATCTCTTCTTATATGTACTCATCCATGAATAATAACTAAAAAATTATTTTTGGTTCTAACAAAAATATATATAATTTGGTCTTATCAAACCGATGCCGATAATGATAAAGCACATATGGGTACTCTAGATAAAGCCTATGGGTAAGTGTTGTGTAAGCCTTAAAGTATTCTCAATGTAAGTTTATGAGAGTTCTATATATAAGTCTATGAGTATTTTTGATATATTAACCTTTAGCAATAATGGTTAATCCACCTCTATGGTTAACCTTGATTAAAGGATTAATACATTTATTATATTTAATTTAACCTTCAATTTAGGTTATGTTAGCCCGAGGTTAGCATTTAATTGGAAATTAGGTTTCACTATAAATACCTTCTAACAATTGATTTATTGTATTAGTTTGTGATGTGATTTATTTAATTTATTTTTTCTTGGTTGGAAAAATTGAGTCATGGGGTTTTGTAAAGAAAGAGGAAAGTTTTGGTGTTTATAATGGTTCTCCTAAGACTTGAGTAGGTAAGGAAACCATTATGGAGAGAAGTATGGGATTCTCTCCTTGTTGGATTGAAATGTATTTTATTGCTTGGTTGCTTGCATTATGCATGGAGCATGATTAGTTGCATTGCATTTAAGAGTTATCCTGATCCCTAAAGTTATTCTAAGCTAAGATCATGGACAAAGGAGCTCTCCAGAGGAGGACATGGGAAGATCCATTATTGAAAAATAGAACCTTTATATTCTATACTATTATATTTTGAAGAAAAAATACTTGAAGAAAATTATAATTGATAATATGCAACCTTATTGATGATGGAATGTAATGTAGTTATATTATTCAGTATTTCAAGATTTGATCATATGGAAGAATGAAAAGATATTGTTGTTTTATGGATGTTCTTGGAATATTGATTATGTGCAAAATGAAATAATGAATCATGCATGAACTATGATTATAATGTTGTTCTTTCTTTCTTGTTAAGATAGAGAAATTACTAAATGTTAGTATTAAGGAAATAGATGGTTAAATTTATGTTTTAGTACTAGCATGGTGATATAGTTAAGCATGTTATTTCTTTATAACACTTTAATTCTTTAAAACATAGAGATGTTAAATTATTGTTTTTAAACATGAATCTTGGGGAGGGGTTCTTGGGCATGGATTTAGAACCATAATAGGACCCTCGAGTCAAGAAGGTAATCCAAACTTGGAAGGAGTTTTGGTAATGCAATATCTAGGGTAATGTGAATCTTAGAAGGGGTTGCGGTGATGCAATAGCCAAGAATTTGCTAATTTGGGAGGAGTTGTAGGGGTGCAATAACTAGATAGTTGTGAATGATGCACCTTGAAGGGTGAGGCTTAGGTGTTCCCAAAATGGTGAGGTCTTGGGATATTATTCATAGATTACTATAGTGGTGACAACTTGAACGATGAGGATCGAGTGATCATGTTCATTTCTAGGTGAGTGGTAATGACCTTAGTTAGCCCACGGAGGTGTGGTAACTAAGCACTAAGGCATTATGTGAAAAATATCCTACATAGATGGACTTATGTAGGGTTAGGGAATATGCATCACCCTTTAAGTGTTATGGGCCTTAGAGGATAATCCCAATGCCATGGTCAAGTTATCCTATATTGGTGAGGATACAGGAAATGTGGGAGGTTAAGTGGTGGGGTTTAGAAAGGTGAACCCCATAAATACGAGATGTTGACCACTCTTGTCCACTTGAGTGTCGTCTATAGTGATAATAACTCAAAATATGGTTATACCTTATATATATACTAGAATGTACTAGGACTTATTTGTGAACCTTGCTTGTGAATATATATATAAGGTTGATTTTGGTGTGTTGTTACAGTTGGTATCAAAGCTTTAGGTCATAGGACTAGAAGTTTCCATGGAGTGCACCTAGGATGATCCTTGACTTGATGAGGTACTTTGGGGAAACTTATTCTACTAGGGACCTTGATGTGATTTATGTTAAGCTAGGTATTGCACACCGACTGGACCAGTCAGACTAAGGAGTGAAGTCCTAGAGAGTATAATTTCTTATTGGGGATGGTAGCTTACAGGTATGAAGAAACACACGCTTATACTGAGAGGGGGGTGAATAGTATAAGATAAAACTTTTTCTTCCTTAGTTGGTGGCTCTACTTATTATGTTCGATGGTATCCTGCATCTGCATTCTTTCTATGTTGATCTATATCAAAATGTGACTACCATGTTTCACACACAAATGAAGGCTTCTGTTACTCTATTACAAGTTTTCTTGCTTCTTCGGTGCCTCACTTTGAACCTTTGTTGTCACTGTCCTTGTAAATGGAAGGTCACAATGATCAATGCACATGAATTTTCCTCTTGCTAGTATCTTCCTTCACATCTTCTCAAGCTCAATGTCATGAAGATATTCTATCGAATTGATTTTATCCTTCGAGAGTCACTCCACATCGAAGATGCTAGTGTTTGTACATTCAGCACCCTTCTTTGCATCGTCTCCACATCGAATTTGCTGGTGTTTGTGCATTAAATGCACTTCGCTGTGCTCCTTTGCCAACACTAACACATAGTGTTATTCTTATTTTTTGATAGCCCAATACTTCACCTCCAACAACATTTCAAAGACTTTTGAATCACCAACCTTACTTTTGAAATGAACTTTGGGTTATATTTATATGCAAATCTTTCATTACTTGCTTTTGGTGCCCAAGAGGTCGGCCCTACTCACTTCACAATAATATATGTTTTATTTTGAATTTGAAACATAACTTTAATATTTAAATTTTTAATTTAAATATTAAAGCATACACCTATAATTAAATCACCCTTGAAGATATATCTACCTTGAATAATTTACCCAAGCACACCATGATTTTCCAACAACCAAACCGACCTTTGACATCAATGACAACTCAAATAGTGAATAATTCTAACAATCTCTCCCTTTGTCATTGATAGCAACCCTGCAAAGAAACTATCCTTTACTACAATAGGATCACAAGCTTCTCCCCCTGTCAAGCTGCTTCCTCTTACTAAAATTCTCCCCCTTTGACATCAATGGCAAAGGCTTCTTGGGGCTAAATGATAAGGCAATGGAAAACTCCCCCTTACTAACTACTCTAACTGAGATGTTCAGTGATGAGATGAGAGTAAAACAACTCCCAACTCAGATGTCTCCTTTTCTTGTTCCATTTTATTTTTCCAAAGTTTGGAGGACATATCCTTTTAAATAGTTTGACCATTCTCCTTCTTAATTGATTTTGGAAGTTTAGGGAACACTGTTCTACACCATTTAGCTCTATGCCAAAAGTTATTATATTTGTAACAAATGATGTTGTAGTCCATGAGAGGTGCAAACAAATTGAAATTCCTCTTGGGGAAGCCAAAATTATTTTTAGCACAAATTCTACAATTTACAACTTTATGACCAAATTGGTGACATAAAAAACAATAACCCCAAAAGAAATATTGAAACCTGTCTAATTGCCTTGGAGGATATGATCGTATGGTTCTCTCATTATTATTTCTGTGATGGTCCTTGGTCCATGATGATGCTTTGTTTTCTTCCTTATTGATGCTTCCACTTCTCAACATATTAGCATAGGTCTTAGGCTCTTCTTTAATTATTTTCTTTGATGCCTTTGTTCCTTTTGAGCTTGAGTCCTCCTTTTGTTTCTTTTGAATTTATTCAAAACCAAGTTCAATCTTTATAACCAAAGATCTCTGTGCTTTGATAATATCATCTAAGATTTATGTGCTTTTCTCAAACCTAATATTTTGTTGTAGCTTATTATTAGATTTTCCACTTCCTTCCTCAGAGAGACAATCTCATGTTCTATTTTTTCACATTCCAACTCTTTTACCTTTAACTGCTTAGTCATAAATTCTTCAATTCACTTTGCCTCTTCAATTTTAACTTTTAAGTCGATGAGGTCTTGTGAAAACGTTTCCTTTATCTTCTCATCCTCTTGTACTTGAGTCTTCAATCTTGAGTTCTTCTTTCTAAGCCTCTTCACCTCTTCAAGAGCAAAAATAAGTTCCTCTTCTATATCAGCTATTGCTTTCTATTCATTTTCTAGATATTTTTTTTTTCTTTGTTTTCGACAACATGAACATATTCTTTCACCTCCATAGCCATTAATAGGATTTCTTCTCTTTCACTATCAGAGAGGATTTCATCACTGCTGTTAGAAAAATTGCTTGCTTTTTCAACATAAATACTCTTCTTGTGCATTTGATAGATATTCTTCTCATGCTTGCTTTGACCGTACCTCTTTTTCTTTTCATGATGATATTTTATTTCCTTCTTTTTATTGTATTCCACTTCTTCTTCACTGCTACTACTTTCAGCTTGTGGGCACTTAGTTGCATAGTGACCAATATTACCACAATTAAAACATTTCAAAGTATACTTACCTTTGTGTTTACTTGATCCCTTCTATTTCCTTCACACAAAGTTGACTTCTTTTCCATTGCTCGATCCTTCACTTCACTCTGGTTCCTTATTCTATGTCTTCTTTGAAACTTTAAACGTAGCCTCCCATTTGGATGTTTGATCTTTGTTAATCCTCATCTCATAGGTTGTAAGAATTTTGTGTAGCTCATCCATGCTTAAAGTTTTAAGGTCCTTCATTTCTTCAATCACTGAAACCTTCACATCAAACCTCATAGGAAGTGACATTAAGACTTTCTGAACAATATTAGAGTCATCAATACTTTCTCCAAGTCCATGAATGGTGTTGAAAATTTCATCAACACAGAGCATATATTTGGTAATATTTTCCTCATATTTCATCTTTAAGTCTTCAAACTTTCTCTTGTGGGTTTGAAGTTTTGCCATTTTAACCTTATCATCTCCTTAATATGTTCTTTGTAACTTTTCCCATAGTTATTTTTATGAGGTGCATTGCATGACTTTCACAAACTCAGATTCACATAACCCACTTAATATTTCATTCATTGCCTTGGCATTATTTTCAAATGGTTTCTTGCCATATCGATCCATGGGAGGGATTTTAGGTGGTGTAAACCCATCCTAAACAAATTTCCATATATCATAGCCATGTGCATTCAAATAGGTTTGCATCCTCACACTCAAGAAAGTATAGTTAGTCCTATCGAACAATGGAGCCCTACTTGATGAAAAACCTTCTTGGTAAGCCATGTGTGTTCCTGTAAGATCTTTCTTCAAGAGGTTATGCTTTCACAAAGGAACATGCTCTAATACCAATTGAATAAACACACACTTATACTAAGAGGTGAGGTGAATAATATAAGATAAAATTTTTACTTCCTTAGTTGGTGGCTCTACTTATTACGTTTGATGGTATCCTGCATCTACATTATTTCTATATTGATCCATCTCAAAATATGACTACCATGTTTCAAACACAAATTAAGGCTTCTATTACTCTATTATAGGTTTTCCTAATTCTTTGATGCCTCACTTTGAACCTTTGCTATCACTATCATTGTAAATGGAAGGTCACAATAATCAATGCACTTGAATTTTTATCTTGCTAATCTCTTCCTTCACATCTTCTTGAGCTTGGTGTCATGAAGACATTCTATCATATTGCTTTTATCCTTCAAGAGTCACTAAACACTAAAGTTACTAGTGTTTTTACATTTAGCATCCTTCTCCACATCATATCCACATCAAAGTCACTGGTGTTTGTGCATTCAACGCCCTTCTCTGTGCTCCTTTGCCAACACTAACACATAGTGTTATTCTTCTTTTTTGGTAGCCCAATACTTCACCTCCAACATCATTTTGAGGACTTTTGAATCACCAACCTTAATTTTGAAATGAAATTTGAGTTATATTTATATGCAAATATTTCATTACTTGCTTTTGGCACCCAAGAGATCGACCCTACTCACTTCACAATAATATATTTTTTATTTTGAATTTGAAACATAACTTTTAATATTTAAATTTTTAATTTAAATATTAAAGCATACACCTATAATCAAATCACCCTTGAAGATATATCTACCTTGAATGATTCACCCAATCACACCATGGTTTACCAACAACCAAACTAGTCTTTGACATCAATGACAACTTAAATAGTGAAAAATTCTAACAGGGTAGGGAAATGTGGCCAAGATCATTGTTAGGTAAGTAATAATGGTCTTATTAGAAATGACACCTTGTAGTGAGGCAAGTGTGACCATCATCATTACAAGTGAGTGATAATGGTCTAAGTTAGTTCATGGGAAAAAGGAACTAATTGATTATAAGTGTAATTGGGAGAAATTGTAACTTACCTAACTCCTTTTTATGGATAGGAGATGAAATCTAGTTTAAGAGGAGGATCATCCAAGAATACATTATCAAGTACATAGGAGGAAGATGTGATACAAAATAAGTCTGGAAGAACAATAGACTTCAATAAGAAAACTAAGAGAATGGATTCTAGTAAGAAGTCTGGAAGAACAACAAAATCTAGCAAGAAAACTAAAAGAGTGATGGACTCCAATGAGAGGGTAGAAGACCTTTATTTCATAGTTAAGTTACTTCAAGAACATATGGAATAAAAATAGAAAATTATAGAAAACCTACTTAATAAGGAACCAATTAACAGGGAAATAAAGGGTAGGCAAGAAGAGAATTCTATTAGAAGAAGCCATGAAGGCAAAACTCAGATTGAGGTTGAGCTAGCCAAAGACCTTAATAATTTTAAGGTAGCCATATTTAATAAAGGATAAAGGGGTGATGCAGTTGAGTCATGGTTAAATAAGTTGGAAACCTTCTTAGCCATTAAGAATTATACTTTCAAAACCTAAATTGCTTGGGCTACCCTTCATCTTCAGGATGCAACCTTAGAACGGTGGAACATATTTAGGGTAGGCAAAGGAATCCAAGCTATGGACCTTCAATAGGATAGTTTTGTTGGGGAATTTAGAAGAGATTCTAGTCAAAACAATTTTACATAGAGAAGTGTGAGCAATTTTCTAATGCTCCAATAGGGTACCTTGTCTATTGAGGTATACCACCAAATATTTGTTAAACTTTTAAAGTATGTTCTTGAGTACAATATTAATGAGCAAGTAAAGGTATATAAGTTCATACTGGGGGTGGATCCTAAGATTAGGAAAATTATTAATTTGCTCAAACCCAATACCCTACAAAATGCTTATGATTTTTCCAAACATGAGGAGACCAATCTTCAAACCAAAAAGTCCTTTAGCTATTCAGGGTTGATATAGGTAGAGATATAGGAGCTCAAGAAAAGAAAGAGTGCATGGTTTACAAAATATAATAAGAAGCAAAAAAAGAAGAATAAAGGTAACCCAATGTTTGGTAATAATAACAATGGGAACCAAGGACAATACAAGAAGAAAGTTTAGAAAAAGGACAATTCTAACCCTCAATATTAGAAGTAGAATGATTCAGTGCAAAAAGAGGGAACATGAGAGAAAAGGTAGGAAAAAGTCTCAGGAACCTAGGATAGGTTTCTAAATTTTTTGGGGCCCTCATTATGCTAAGCGTCCCTAATGAATAGAATCAAGTAATAGAGCAGAGGAGCAACCACACCAAATCTATGCTACTACAAGGAATCAAAACTTGGATGGACAAGCAACTCCAACATTATTGAATGGTAAGTTTCTTAAAAAGGATGTCAAAGTTTTAATAGATAGTGGAGCTATGAATAGTTTTATTTCCACTAAGTATTATCAGGGATATATTGAAGAGATATATTTTTGGTGCAAGGGCAAAAAGTCAAGTATGGGTTTAGATAGACCTACTTAGTGGATTAATATCTATTTATAGTTGAGATTACCCCATCCAATGAATATACCATATGGAAATTATATGTAGCAACACTCTATGGTTTTGATATTATATTAGGGATGGATTGGTTGAAGGCTCATGGAGCCTTAATCAAATTTCAAGAAAGGTGGATGGATTACACCAATAACAATAAAAAGAGAGCAAGAGTCAAAGTACGCAAGGGTATTTTTGATCACATATGTTATTAGCTAATGTAGATAAAGAAATCCGTTAAAAGAGGTGGCATGCTATATGTAGTCTATTAATGACAATATAGGCAAAAAAGGGGATGATAAAATACATCCCATTCTACATGAATTCAAGGATGTATTTACAAAATATCTTCTAGGCCTACCACCTTGACATGAATTTGAATTCACTATTGAATTAATTCCTAGAGGTGAACCCATTGCAAGAACACCTTATAGAATGACCACTATTTAGTTGCAAGAGTTAAAGGTGTAACTTTAAGATTTATTTTGATCAAACCTACCGTGTCATCATGGGGTGCTCCAGTATTTTTATGAAAAATAAGGATGGTTCCCTTATACTGTGCATTGATGATAGGCTATTGTATAAGGTGACCATCAAGAATAGGCATCCTTTACCAAGGATTGATGATCTCTTTGATCAGCTAAAGGAATCCACTATATTTTCAAAGAATAATTTGAGATCAGGATATCATCAGTTGAGAATTCAAGAGGAGGATACTCACAAAACAATAATTAATACTAGATACATATAATATGAGTTCATAGTGTTACCTATTTGGTTGAAAAATGCACCAATAATTTTTATTAATATGATGAAAAGTGTGTTAAAAAATATCTAGATCAGTTTGTTTTGGTATTTTTAGATGATATCTTGATATATTATTGCTCCAAATAGGAACATGACCAACATTTAAGGTTAATGTTAGAGGTGCTAAGAAAAAACCAACTCTATGGAAAGTTGTCTAAGTGTGAGTTATATGCCTCACAAGTTTAGTATTTGGAGCATATCATATCTACAAAAGGAATTGTTGTAGATACTAAGAAAATTGAGGCTATTTTAAGTTGGCCAAATGTGTCTGAAGTAAGAATCTTCATGAGGCTCACTATTATTATAGGTGTTTTGTGAAGGATTATTCAAATATTGCCTAATTTATCACCAACCTTTAGAGAAATATAAAGGAGTTCAAATGGTCAGATAATATAATATCGCCTTTGAAGCTCTAAAAAATAAGTTGACTACAATAATAATTCTCAAGATACCAGATCCTCTTGGGAATTTTATAATGTGTAAAAATGCTTCCTTAGAAGGTTTGGATGGGGTGTTGTCCCAGAATGAGGTTGTAGTAGCATATGAGTATAGGAAACTCAAGAAGGATGAGTTGAATTATGTTATACACGACCTAGAATTGGCATCAGTTATGCATGCACTAAAGGTCTAAGGCACTATTTCTTGGATAAATATTTTGAGCTAAGGATAGACCATCAAAGTCTAAGGTATATTTTTACCAACCTATGTTGAATGCAAGACAGAGAAGATGGATAGAGTTCTTAGTGGAATATGAATTTAGTATTGAGTATATCAAAGAGAAAGAAAATAAGGTTGCAAATGCCTTGAGTAGAAGAAGTTACATAGTAGCATTAACCTAAAGTCATATATACTTGATGGATAAAGTCAAATAAATATAGCTATAGGATTTGTATTACATTGAAATAAGGGCTAAAATTGAGAGAAATGCTAAAGAAAATAAGGATTTTGACATAAAAGATAGACTTTTATACTTCAAGAATAGGGTTGTCATACCCAAAACAAGTGAATTAAGGAGAATGAATATGCAAGAGGTGCATAGTTCTCCATATTCTACTCATTTGAGAGGTGCAAAGATGTGTGAAAACATTAAAAAAGACCTATTGGGCAAGAATAAAATAAGATATTAGTAGTTTTATTACTAGATATTTGGAATACTATAAGGTTAAGGTAGAATATCAGCATCCAGTAGGAAAATTATACCCACATGATATACCTACTCTGAAATGATAGGTAATATCTATGGATTTTATTGTAGGTTTACCTAATACTAAGTACCAACATGATGCAATACTTGTGGTAGTCAATAAATTGACTAAGGATGCACATTTTATACCAAGAAACATCAAGGATGAAGCATTGGTTGTGTCAAATAAGTTTGTGAAGGAAATGTTTAGGTTACATGGTTTTCCTGAGATGATCAAATTAGATAGAAATTCTAGGTTTACATTAAAATTATGGCATACTCTACATTGTGTAGTGGGCACTAAATTGAATATCAGTGTTACTTACCATCCAAAAATAGATGGGCAAATAGAGAGGGTAAACCAAGTTCTAGAAGATATGTTATGCATGTATTGCATGGATTGAAATTCTAAGTGGGAAGTTTGCATCTTATTGAAGTTCCATATAATAATGGATATAATGCATCCTTGGGAATGACTATGTTTGAGGCTTTGTATGGTAGGAGATATATAACACCTCTATCATAGGATAATCCAAAAGATCAAGTGGTGATTGTATCAAACACTATCAAAGAGATGGAGGAGCATGTTAGAGTGATTTGGCTAAAGCTCAAGGAAGAGATCGATTTCTAGAAGAGCTATGCTAATATGAAAATACCATTGAGAGTATTATCTATGGGAGATAGAGTTTTCTTGAGGGTAAAACCCATGAAAAGTGTCATTAAGTCAACTAAGTTGGATCCTTGATCTTGATATTTGATTTATGTATTGTTGTATGGATATCTAATGTATGATCTTACTTGGTGTTATTTAGATGTATTGATAGTTGCATTTTATGCTTTGTTTATGTTATATGGAGAATATGGTACTGCTAATAAATTTTATGAATGCAGGATCAGGTACTATCATAGATGGATTGGTATGGGACAACCACCAGAGATGAGAGAAAGTCTGGAAAATTATGGATGACTTGTTTATTGACAACTCAAGGGAAAAAGAACACCCTTTACATAGATGTATTGCATATATATTTTTGTTTGAATACATTTTTGGGCCATGAGATTGCTATTGGAAAAGGAGTCATCCTTAGTAGGTAGGGAATAAAATTTTCATTATCTAAAAAAGCCACCTACTTAAAAAAAACAACACAGTGTATTATTGATTTGCAAGTTTTTGTATTGTTTGTATTTTTAGAAAGCGTACAACTTGGTTGATTAATCCAATGAAGTATTACTATGGCTAGTAATATTAATACTTGAAATATTAATATCAATGTTAATCATTAATATTAACAATTAGTATTAATTGGTAAGTAAATAATCTAATTGCCTTAATGTTAGAGATAATAATATTTTGGATGAGCTATTAGATTAATTACTTATAGTTTCTTTAAATGGTTTTATTAACCTTAATTCGTAATAATTAATTGTAATTGTTTAATGTTGGAACAATTAAGAATATATTATTAAAAAGGAAATTAATAAAGAATAATCCTTTGCTTAAAGTTATGCCTTTAAAGTTAAGTGTTGGAGTTATAGCCTGCTTGTGAGCCTTTTTGCTAAATTTCACCAAGAGAATGTTATAAGTTGAGCAACATGGAGGGCGATCAACTCAATTGGAGAGATCATGGAAAGATCTTCAAATTCATGGAGTAGCTATCAAAGCTATTTGAGAGGGAGGATTTTGGAAGTTTAGGGGTTGTTGATGGAAGAGATTGATCGCAGTAGCATAGGATATGGAAGGTGATTGTTGGGAAGGATGGGAATATTTGGATTGAATTGCAAAGGAGGTAACCTCCATGTAATTTATTCTTGTTTAGCTACAATCCATATTGTTTTATAGTATAGTGCTTGTATATTTTTAGAATATCTCGTTATGTCAACCACGTGGTTATGTAAGTTGCACCATTATGGAGAGAAGTATGGGATTATATCCTTGTTGTATTGAAATGTATTTTATTGCTTGGTTGCTTGCATTATGCATGGAGCATGATTAGTTGCATTGCATGTAAGAGTTGGTTTTATCCCTAAATTTATTTTAAGCTAAGATCATGAATAAATGAGCTATCCATAGGGGGACATTGGAAGGTCTAATATTGAAAAATAGAACCTTTGTATTCTATGCTATTATATTTTGAAGAAAAAATACTTGAAGAAAATTGTAATTGAAATTAAGCAAGCTTATTGATGATGGAATGTAATGTAGTTACATTATTTAGTATTTCAAGATTTGATCATGGAAGAATAAAAATATATTTTTGTTTTATGGATGATATTGGAATTATTAATTATGTGCAAAATGAAATAATGAATAAATGCTGAATTATGATTATAATGTTTTTCTTTCTTTCTCGTTATGATAGAGAAATTGCTAAATGCTAGTATTAAGGGAATAAATGGTTAAATTTATGTTTTAGTACTAGCATGGTGATATAGTTGAGCATATTATTTCTTTATAGCACTTTAATTCTTTAGAAAAGAGATATGATAAATTATTGTTTTTAAACATGAATCTTGGGGATGGGTTCTTGGGTGTAGATTTAGAACCATAATAAGAACCTCGAGTTAAGAAGGTAACCCAAACCTGGAAGGAGTTTTGGTAATACAATATTTGGGGTAATGTGAATCTTGGAAGGAGTTGTGGTAATGCAATAACTAGGTATTTGCTAATTTGGGAGAAGTTGCATGGGTGCAATAACCAGATAGTTGTGAATGATGCACCTTGAATGGTGAGGCTCAAGTTTTTCCAAAATGATGAGGTCTTGGGATATCACAAATCAATATAGTGGTGACACCTTGAACAATGAGAATCAAGTGATCATGTTCATTTCTAGGTGAGTGGTAATGACCTTAGTTAGCCTATGAAGGTGTGGTAACTAAGCACTAAGGAATTATGGCTAAATATCCTATATAGATGGAATTATGTAGGGTTAGGGAATATGAACCACCCTTTAAGTGTTATGGGTCTTAGAGGATAATCCCAATGCTATGGTCAAGTTGCCTTATATTGGTGAGGATATGGGAAAGATGAGGGAGCCACTATTGGTGTCCATTATAAATAGTTAGGTTTAGAAAAATAAACCCTAGAAATATGGGATGTTGGCCACTCCTATCCACTTGAGTGTCATTTGTAGCAATAATAACTCAAAATATGGTTATGCCTTCTATATAATGGAATGTATTGGGACTTATTTGTGAACCTTTCTTGTCAAAAAAATCTCTCTCAGGTTGGTTTTGGTGGTCTGTTATACCATGAACAACAATCAAAATAGAGACTTTAATTTTCAAAGGATAAAAAATCAATGGAATACCAATAAAATAATGGAGTCTTGAATATTTCTAGTGTTGTAAATTTGAGCATGTTTTTTTGTCATTGATGTCAAGAGGTTTGATGTCCCAATTTGATGGAATTAATGTCAAGAGGGTTGATTAATGTCAAAAGGTTTAAGGTCCTAAATTGATGGAAATATTTGTGAGAATATTTCTCTTGGTGGCATATGAGGTATAAGGAAGCAAGAAGAAAAGAATACATCTTCATAATATTTGAGAAAGGAATTATAAATTACCTTGGTGGTAATTTGACAAAGGTTAAAATACCCATTAATGGTGGCAAGGTTATCCCTAAAAAGAAAAGGCCCAAAAGGTGTTTAAATATTTAAATCCTTTAGGATTTAAATTATTATAATTAAATATAATAATTTAAAATATCAAAAATCAAATTGCAAAAAGAAGCTGACAACAAATAATAATGCGGGCATGTGTATTAATAAGGCTAAGGTTTAGCCTAAGCCTTAGTGTAAATTCGAATAAAAAATTCCTCGAAGTATTCTCCTTGCACGATCGATGCGATGGAGGATACAAGAAGGAGCTAGCACAAATATCGGTGCGTAATATTGGTTAAAGTGTGGATGGGGTGTATCCCCACTCGTGAGAGGTGGTAGTCGAGCTGGCAAGAAAGGCTTGCATAGTGGTGTAGGAGGCAAAAAGGCATAGGTTCTATTTGCACAAATATTCTTTTGTTGCGTGGTCGATTTAAGTTTTGGTGCCATAAATAAAGATAAAATATAAGTCTTGCATTTTTATTGTTTATGGCTTAGCTAGCCCACGTGGTAGCCTTGCCAAGCCTAAGGTGCAGGGCCAACAGATGCCATGGGTTCAACTCCTGATGGTAGGTTGCAGGTGGTAGGCAACAAGAGGATTAATTTTTTGTTTAAAAATTAATTTACCTTAAGGTTCTTTGATGGCTAAGGTATGTGCTAGGGAGTTATAAGGTTTTTCAAATTAATTTCATTTTTGCATTAAGAGGAGGTATAAGGTGATCAATTTTTTTAAATAGAATTTAAGGTGTTTGTATTATTAATGCATTAAGATAAAAATAAAAGTGAAGGTTTTATTTTGGAAAGGCATTAATACAAAGTTAGGAGATATAAGGTGTATGGGATTTATTTTGCTTATGTAATTGGTCAACTTTATTGATGGAGTTTAGCTTGCAAATTTAGGAGAAACAAGGTGTAAAAGTGATTTGATATTTCATTATTCTATATGGTAAAATATCTTTTGAGAAGAGAGTTCATTGAAAAAACATTTTGATAACTAACCTTGAAAAGTGGCACATAGAAAAGTGGTTGGTTATAAGACATGTTGTTGAGGACAATTCTTCTTCATGCAAATAAAAGGTATGGGTACATCATATTTTGTTTAGAGTGATTGGAATGAATGTGTAAAACATAAGGTGGAGTGAAAAAAATTGTTTTATAAGTATTGTTGGAAATGTATGAGCAAGTTTTGTGCACCTCATTGTTGAATGGTTTGGAAATATTTGAGATAGATTTTTGAGAAAAATATAGGCTGTTATTGTTGAATGAGTTTTGGAAAGTTTTGAGATAAAAAGTGAGAACCATTTGTGCTAGGATTGCAAAACAAATTAAGTACCTTCATGAGAAATTTTGAGTGATTTATTTTGAGAAGAAGATTGGAAAGTAGAATTTGTTTGAAGAGAGTTTTTATGAAAGATAATTGAGTGGTGTTTTGTATGCAAGATTTGAAATTATTTGAATAGATTTGAGCAAGTCCTTGAGAAGACTTAAGGATAGAGTTGAGCAAGCTTTTGTGAAAGCTTAAGGATAGAGTTGAGTAAGCTTTTGTGAAAGCTTAAGGATAGAGTTGAGCAATATTTTGTGAAAGCTTGAGGAAAAATTTGAGCAAGTCCTTGAGGGGAATTAAGGACAGAGTTGAGCAAGATTTTGTGAAGGCTTGAGGATAGAGTTGAGCAAGCTTTTGTGAAAGCTTGAGGATAGATTTGAGCAAGCTTTTGTGAAAGCTTGAGGATAGAGTTGAGCAAGCTTTTGTGAAAGCTTGAGGATAGATTTGAGCAAGCTTTTGTGAAAGCTTGAGGATAGAGTTGAGCAAACTTTTGTGAAATCTTGAGGATAGATTTGAGCAAGCCTTTGTGAAAGCTTAAGGATAGAGTTGAGCAAGATTTTTTGAAAGCTTAAGGATAGATTTGAGCAAGCTTTTGTGAAAACTTGAGGACATATTTGAGAAAGTTCTTGAGGGGATTTAAGGATATAGTGGAGAAAGATTTTGTGAAAGCTTGAGGATAGAGTTGAGCAAGTCCTTGAGGGGACTTGAGGATAGAGTTGAGAAAGATTTTGTGAAAGCTTAAGGATAGAGTTGAGCAATCTTTTGTGAAAGCTTGAGGATAGAGTTGAGCAATATTTTGTGAAAGCTTGAGGAAAAATTTGAGCAAGTCCTTGAGGGGAATTAAGGACAGAGTTGAGCAAGCTTTTGTGAAAGGTTGAGGATAGAGTTGAGCAAGTCCTTGAGAAGACTTAAGGATAGAGTTGAGCAAGATTTTGTGAAAGCTTAAGGATAGAGTTGAGCAAGCTTTTGTGAAAGCTTAAGGATAGAGTTGAGCAATATTTTGTGAAAGCTTGAGGAAAAATTTGAGCAAGTCCTTGAGGGGAATTAAGGACAGAGTTGAGCAAGCTTTTGTGAAAGCTTGAGGATAGATTTGAGCAAGCTTTTGTGAAAGCTTGAGGATAGAGTTGAGCAAGCTTTTGTGAAAGCTTGAGGATAGATTTGAGCAAGTCCTTGAGGGGACTTGAGGATAGAGTTGAGCAAGATTTTGTGAAAGCTTAAGGATAGATTTGAGCAAGCTTTTATGAAAACTTGAGGACATATTTGAGAAATTTCTTGAGGGGATTTAAGGATATAGTGGAGAAATATTTTGTGAAAGCTTGAGGATAGAGTTGAGCAAGCTTTTGTCAAAGCTTTAGGATAGAGTTGAGAAAGCTTTTATGAAATCTTGAGGATAGATTTGAGCACGTCCTTGAGGGGACTTAAGGATAGAATAGAGTAAAATTTTGATAAGGCTTGAGGGTAGATTTGAGCAAGTTTTTGAGAAGACTTGAAGGTAGATTTGAACAAGTATTTGAGAAGGATTAAATACATATTTGAGAAAGTATTTGAGAAGGTTTGAAGGCAGATTTGAGTAAGTCCTTGAGAAGTCTTGAAGACATATTTGAGAAAGTCTTGTGAAGACTTGGAATAATATTGAGAGCAGGTTTGATTACTAATTTTTTCAAGCTTTGTGTTAAGGCTTGGGGTAGATTTGAAATAGAGGTTGGTGCATATCTATGAGAAAACTTGTGCTAGACCTGAGATAGAGTTGGAGCTGATATGTGCTAGGCTGAGGATAGAGTATAGTGTAAATTTGAGATAGAGATTGAATAGAGTTGAGAGCAGGCTTTGGAGGTGATAAAGTAGAGGTTAATAGTCTCCAATGGATAGAGATCCATTAGCTAGGTTAGTGAGGATAGAGGTATTCTATGGAGAGAGATCCACAAGCCAGTGTAGTAGGGGTAGAAGTCTTCTAGAAGATCACCAACCATAGCAGAGGAGAAAGAGTTCTCCTATGGATAGAGTTCCACAAACTAGAGCAAGGAGAAAGAGTTCTCCTGTGAAGTGTGATCCGTAAACCAGCTAGGAAGATAGATTTATTCTATGAAGAGATATCCACAAACTAGTTGAGGAGAAAGAGTTCTCCTGGATCAAGTTCCATGAACCAGAGAAAAGGAGAAAGAATTCTCCTATGGAGAGATATCCATAAAGAAAATGTTAGGGTATTGGTGTCTCCTTTGGATAGAGGTCCATAAACATTATAATAGTGAAATGATTCCCGAGATATTTGTTGAGAAAATTTTAGTGAAAATATTTTATTCGTGGAGTAGCCCACATTAGGTGAACCACGTTAAATTGGTGTCTCTATTGTGTATGATGATTTATTATTTGATTTGATTACTGCTATTGATACTACCATTGATAATATTGGATAATATTATTTGGAAAAAAGTAAAATTTGGTCTTATAATGTTCACCCCCCTCTCAGTATAAGCATGTTTTTTCATATCA
>JAQPPZ010004689.1:0-20541 GCA_028583015.1 Wollemia nobilis
AGGGGTTTTGCCTGCACCTCATGGGCAGGCAAGGGGTCTTTGAAGACTCCCATCTGCTGGTTATTTGGCGCTACGGGGTTGTCCACTGCTAACGTCTTGTTGTCAATTAAGTCTTGTACCAAACCCTTGAACTTACAACATGCATTGAGGTCATGTCCTCTCTGCTTGTGGAACCTACAATACAAGTCCTCCCGGTATCCCTTAGGCTTCGACGTATTGGGATCTATGGTTTGAATTTCTGGAAGGTTGATCAAGTTTGCCACTGACAAGCGGTCAAATAGGGAGTCCCTAGACTCCGTATAAGGTGTGTACTATCGCCGAGGGTGACGTTGCTGATTTTGCTCTTGCTTCTAGTTTTCTCTTTCATAATTATTAGGAGGCATTGCCTGATAGTTAGCCTTTTGAGGCTATGTTTCTTGTGCAGGCTTAGGGACATTTATAGCAACTTGATTTACCATGACGGGTTTTTGTTGTGCAGTCCCTATTTTTGTGTTCTTGTTCCATTATTTCTTCTTAGGTTTGGTAATCTTGCCATCCTGTATCTTGATCTCTTCGATAATTCTAGCTTGCACCAAAGCTTCTTCTAAGGTGGCATATTGTTGCAGCTACAATAGCATAGAGATCAATCTCAAACAACTTCTTGAGAACATTTGTGTCAGGTCGAACATAGGAGGGAGGTAGGGTAGCTTGGAAAGTAGAGTCCTCCACCGATTCCCGTAGGCCGCCATAGTCTCTTCCTCATACTTCCTAAGGCTGGCTAGGTCACTTAGTGATGCCTTCTTCTTGGTGTTGAAGGTGAAGCATTCGAGGAACGCATCCACTAACTGATCCAAGTTACTGATGCTGTGTTTTGGTAATTACGTGAACCAATCCGAGGTAGGGCCCATGAATGTAGTTATAAAGGTTCTCAGCAACAAAGCATCATTGTCCTGAATGCCAAAGCATTGGCTCAAGAACCTCATCACATGCTCTTGGGCATCCTACTCACCCTTGAAGATTGCCAACTGAGGCAACTTAAAGTGTTCAGGGTAAGGGGGTGTAGGCACTGACGGATGCACAGGATGACTGCGAAGTTGGCATAACGTGGGATTTTGGGGCCCAAAAGCTTTGGTTTCCATAGACTCCAAACACTCTAGAAGCGCATGCATCGAAAGACTTAATATCTTACTCTTTATTTTGCTCCCGTTGTGGGTTGTGGGAGACTTGAGGCCTATGGAGGGGTGGCCGGATAGAAGCCCCTCCGCCTTGATAGGGCATTTCAACCCGCTCCTCTTCTTGTTCATACTCCTCATAGGCTTCTCGAGGAGTTTCTGGGCGAGACCTATGACCATGGGTGGGTCCCCACGGAGGGAACCCATCGTTGTTTCGGGGAGTGGCCTCCCATTCAGGTCTAGGAGGTATTGGAGGCAGTACTTGGTAGGGTCATGGGGACCTATCTTGTACCAAGGGATTGTGCCTCTCATATGGTTCTGCCCTTTGGGTGCGAGGGGTTGGAAGCCTCTCAAGCACCGTGTTGTGGAGTAGCTCATCTATTTGGTGTTGAATGCACTCCTTGCTAAGGCAGTATAGACGCTCTAGCTGTTGTTGATCTTGCTCAAGCTACGTAATTTGTGCTTGGCAGGTGGCGTGTCTGGTGACTTCCAGGTTGATCTATTCTGCCATATTGAGTCTAGGAGGCCTAGATGCCTCTCCTACACATTTGTCTTGGTCACGGTGACCTGAGATCTCTATAGGTCGCTTCCCCCTGTCGAGGTTAGCGACATTCACTCGAGCCTCTGGCCTCAAAAGATGATTTTTGTAAATAGCAGGTGTGGAAGCGCATTGTTCCCACACTGTATATTGTTCTTGAGGAAGGTAGGGGTCTTCCTCGTTTTCCCTTTCATAAGTGTGAAAGGGGCGGGCGGAGTTGGCTCGCCCTGCAAGAGGAGCTTTGTACTTCGGATTTGTCCTATTGTTTCTGAAAATGAGAGGGGGCAATGGAGGGATGACATACTCCTGCGGCCTCACCTCATGGACCCTATGTTCTAGTGCTTCATTGTGCGGTGGCCACTCGTATCGAGATTTTAAGGGAGCTTCCCCGTTTATGTTGAGTGCCACATGTAAGGAATCCTCCTGAAAGGGTCTATGCTGGATGGGAGTACCCCTCGAAGGGGTGCCCCTATAGTTCCATTCTGAGATGCCATGATGTGGACTCTCTTGTGGGCTTGGAAGCCAAGGCAGAATGGCCAAGTCCTTGGGACTATAGCGGAGGTGACTTGTGCCCCCTTGTACACTCTTCGTAGCTTCTGCCCTTGCTTGGGCTTGGCTCCGGATGTACAACATGGTGGTATCTCTCTACAAGCTATGTAGGTTTTTATCTCTTTTATGATTTTTTTTTTTTTTTGCTACACTAAACAGAAAAGATCATACACACACACAAGCAGTGATTATCTCGTTTAAAGATTGAAAGTGTGTCCTAGACCTGGTTTAGTGTGTTTTGATTTTGTTTTGAAAGTTTTTGTAAAGAACATTTAAATGCAATATGATGGTTCTTATGGTTCCCACAAATGGTCGCCCCTTCGATATACCATTTCCAGGCCGATATACCAACCTCTCTATATACCCGCACTTATGTGAGGGAAACTATAGGTATGTGAGAGCAGATGGTACGTGGAACATAGGCGATACGAAAGGGGAATCACCCTATTTATGACACCTACCATAGAAGACTTATCCTCATGTGTTGGGAATCAACCCAACTACACTCGGTCATATTTCGTTAGGATTTACGTCTAGCAATAGTAGCGATCGGGGTTTATGAATGCAAAATTCAAGCCAAGGTGGTGATGAAATCCATTGTTGGTCTTGATCAAGGGCTGGGGTTTTACGACCAGCTCCTTGGTGTTTATGTTGCGACGTAGTGTGTGGGGTTATTTTTATTTTGCAAAATGGAAACAAGCAAGCAGTAAAGGAAAACTTTCCCTAAGCAAGCGAGTAATCCAGAAACAAAAAAATTGAAGACAAAAATTGACAGGGAAAGTTCAGAATCCTTACCTCTTCTCTGCCCAAATCTGCCGGTTTCAAGTTTCTGCCTGAAAACCGCATGGACAAAAATTTTTCCTGAGGGGGAACGAATTACAGGACTGTATTCATCACAGGGTGGGGCGAATTCCCATTCGTCCTAGGGTAATATGAATTACAGCTCTGTATCCGCCCCCTGATGGAACGAACAACAGTCAGCGTATGAAACTCAGCACCTGCAAGCAAAAACAACCAAGTTTCGATCAGATCCCTGATATTAAAAAGTAGAGGACTAGGTCCCACCGTGATCACCACTGAAATCATGAGGATACGAAAGCAAAAAGGAAAGCAAATAAGCGATGCGAATCGAACTTAGAATGAACGCTAAATCCTACAAATTAAAAGTGCTTGAAAAGAGGGAAAGCATGAATGAATCAAAAAATTTGAACAAAAGCCAATAAATAAGATAGCCCTTTTTATTGATATTGTTTAAATATTCGGTTACAATGCGCTTCCTCCCTTTCCAAGGGCTAGGAGCGTTAAACATGCGTTCTAGTCACATCCATGTGTGCCGTTCCTTCTTTTGCGTGCCCACATGTAAAAATGGGTGGAACAAATGTCACTGCAACTTGTGTGGATGAGTCTTGGCTCCTTTTTGATCCTCTAAGGTCTAGATCCTACATTCAAAGAAACAAGGAGTGGTCAATAGCACCTGCGGACAAAGTAAAGCATTGCAATCCCCAAGCCTACGCTAAGTGAATGAGAAAAATAAATTAAACTATGACTAAAATGAATCCAAATGCTTTGAAAATTTGATAGAGACATAAAGACATCATCAGGAGGACACTACAAAAGGAACAGTCAGAAAATTCCTCACCGATTTGAATTCGCTCTGGGGCGGGACGAATTCACCTGCAACAAAATGCCAAAATGGTACTGTCCCAAATGTCCTACCTAGAAAGCTCCAAAAGACCTGAAAAATTGGGGTTAGCTAATTGGGGGAATTTTGGGAAGACCCAGATGGTCAGATTTTCCCAATTTGGCCTCCATCAATGGGAATTTGATAATGGTACCTACAAGTTAGTGAAGGCGAACGAAGATAGAAACATGATCAAAATTGCTCAAAACAAGACGACATTTAAATGACAACCTATCTAAGCATCATAGAATGGAATGCAAAATTGAAAGAAAGAAAATCCACCATATATTTCCAATCACTCTGAAGAGGGGCGATTAGGACTATAGAAGTGCAGAAGGGGGCGCCCATGGGGCAGGCCGCTCGCCGTTTAGGGCCTGATTTCGGTACCAATCCACTTGGGATGGGTCCAAAACCTCTTGTGGGGTATTTTCAGAAAATTGGGTGGGATATTGTAGCCAAATGTTGGGTTTGGTTCTATATTTGTGCTTCCAACAACCACCCTATGACCTCTTCTCCAAAAGAGATCAAGGATGTGAAAGGCACAACTCAAAGGGGAATAGGTGTGAAAATAAAATGACAGAACTTCGTTGCTCCAAAATGCTCTTTCTCCCCCTTTTTTGGGGTGAGGAAACTCACCAATTTATAGACCTGGAGGTCTCTTGAATTGGGCATGCAGAGGGGCCACTTGGCAATTATGCCTTCCCAGGGGGGAGGAGGAGATTCCTCCCTGAATAGGGACTTCATGACTGCCCTTGTAACATCCTCTAACACTCGAAAATGCTTACCCACACTCCCATGCGATGAAGGAAGTGTTAAGTGGTGGATCTGAGCTGCCATTTGTCAAGATTTGACTTTTTGCCCGTCAAACCTGCAATTCACCCCACCTTGGAGTGAATTTGGAATTCATCTCGGGGTGGGGCGAATCCCAGTTTGAATTCATCCCTGGGTGGGATGGATATTGAGCAAAGTGCTTGAAGGTGCAAAATTGATTTTTGACCTTCCAAAACTGCTGTCAGAGTGGTTAGGACCACTGTTTAACCTCTGGGGGCTGCCCTTGGGGCTGTGTGTGTCAATGCGATCAGTGTTTGCAGTCACATAATTGGATTGGTGCTATTTTGTTGTCTACAGGAAGGACTACGGTTTTATGGCAAGTGAGGTAGTTGGTTCCTCTAATGGTCTTCTTTCCTTCTAGAATCTATCGCGTCTTGATGGCCATGTTATTTCTTCATCCAATAGGATTATCAATATTTTTTTTTGGTGTAAAATCACTAACAGGAGATGGGTCCTTTCCAATATTTATACCCCTAATTCATATATTGATAGACAAAAATTTTGGTATTTGCTCCTTGATATGCGAAGCACCTTTTAAAATAAATACTGGGTTGTTGATGGCGATTTTAATTCTCACCTCTATCCTTCTGAGAAAAGGGGCAGAAATCTGGTGGATGATAGGAGTATGCATGATATCTTTAAATTTGTTAACTCTACTGAGATATGGGATTTGGATCTTAAGAGGGTAAAATTCACATTTATTAATCGGTTCTTGGGTGATATTGAGCATATTGGATATAATTTTTATCTCTTCTCATAGGCTTAATTTGTTTGGTGATGCATCTTTGTTTGTCCTACCTAGGATTAGCTCTGATCATAATCCTCTTTGGTTGGAAGTCTTTGATGGTTTACCATTCCTCCCTCACCCTTTTATATTTGAAGTTATGTGGTGCTCGCACCCTAACTTTGATTCCCATTTAAAAGAATAGTGGTAGGAAGATATCGAGGGGGAAGGGATGTTTTGATTGACTAATAAAATTAGAAGGCTAAAAAATTATCTTAAGTTGTCAAAAAAAAAATCATTTGGGAATTTTTTTAGAGAGAAGAAAATATTGAAAGCACAAATGAAAGATATCAAAGCTATTATGGAGGTACATGGTTGCTCAGAGGCTTTGTTTATGGAATAAATATCCTTGTTGGTGGATTATCACAACAGGCAAGTGCACGAAGAGTTGTTCTAGAAATAAAATTCCAAAGATTTGTGGCTTAAATAAGGATACCACAATTCTCATTTCTTTCATACCTCTACTCTATGGAGAAGAGGGTGTAAAAGAATTAGAGAAATTGAGAGAGGAAGTGGTGGTGTTTCCTCTGGTGTCATGGAGGTTCGGGAGGAAGCGGTAGATTTTTTTAGCAATTTACTTTGTTTAGTGCCTTTCTATGACCTCCCAGCTGAAGGTGAAATATTAGAAGCGATACCTTTGCTTGTTTCTACTGATTGGAATAGAAGACTCCTGACCCCCTTCTATGATGAAGAAATTTTTGAAGCAGTCAAAGGTATGGGCTCCCTCAAGGTGTCGGGACTGGATGGTTTCCCTCCTATATTTTTCCAAAAATTCTGACACATATCCAAGGAAGATGTCTGTGTGGCTATGAGCGATGTTCAACGCTCTCTATTTATCCTGAAAGTTATGAATTTAACTTTATTGTCCCTCATTCCCAAGATGGACTCGACTTCATATTTCACCAATTTCAGACCGATTAGTTTATGTAATACCATATATAATATTTTCTAAGACCATTGTGAATAGACTTAAACCGCTTCTACCGATGCTGATTGACTCGATGTAGAGTGCCTTTGTCCCGGGAAGACAAATTCTTAATGGTGCTATAGTCATTCATGAATTGATGCACTCTATGTATAAAAGTGAGAGGATATAATTTTTTCTTAAGTTAGATGTCAATAAAACTTATGATCATATTTCTTGGACTTTCTTGTTCAGAATTTTGAGGAAGTTTAGTTTTTATGAGGATTAGATCAACCTTGTTAAGACCTGAATTTCATCGACCTGATTTTTTTTTTGTCAACGATTCTTCGATAGGCTTCTTTTTCTCTTATCATGGTTTGATACAAGGGGATCCATTATCTCCTTTTATTTTTATTCTCATGGTAGAGGCTCTAGGAAGAATGGTTTATAGGAATCACAATGAGTTGGGGATGCACCCGACGGTTCCTTGCAACCCAATCTCACATCAATAATTTTTAGATGATACTCTTCTTTCATATGTGGCATCAGTGGTCATTTTCAAGCAAGTGAAAGCTATCTTGGACTATTATGAGAAGGTATCTAGTTAGCAAATAAGTTTTTTGAAGAACAATCTCTTTTTCATTAACACCTCGAAAGTGTGACAGAGGAGGATTACCGACATCTTGAATTGCTGGAGAGCCTCTATTTCCTCATTGTATCTTGGTATTCCTATTTTTTTGGAGGGTTAGGAGTGATATGGGGTCTCCTGTGATTGAAATAATTTAGCATAATTTAATGGTGTGTAAGGGGGCCCTTATGAGCCAAGCCAATAAGGTGGTTTTGGTACAGAGCTCTTTGCAGAGTATCCTGATCTATTTTATGTTTTTATTCTATATCCCTAGGAAAGTAGCATCTAAGATTAATAGTATTTGTAAAGCTTTCTTATCGGTAGGCCCGAAACTCAAAGGTAGTTTCCATATCATTTCCTAGAAGTAACTCTCTAGAAAGAAGAACATTGGGGGCTTGAATTTGAAAAGTACTGATAGAATGAACAAGGTCTTGGTGGCAAAGCTAGTTTGGAAGGTCACCTCCAATGATAGTCAAATATGGTATCTAATATTGAAGGCAAATTATAATTTTGATTCTTTTATTTCTAATTTCCTCCACTCTAGAGGTTTTGCATTCTGGAATAGCCTAGTGAAATCGAGGGACTTTATTAATCAGAATTGTAGGTGGATAGTTTGTAATGGGAGGTAAGTTAATTTTTGGGATGATGTGTGGTTGAGATATCAACCTTTGAATGAAGATGTTCATTTTAGGGATCTTATTGATGAGTCTAGGGTTGTCGACTTGGTAAATATTATGGAATTCACTAAGGTCTATGGGAATAGAACTATTTGATCTATTTCTCCAAGGATGGTGAGGAATGCCAGGGATTCTCAGATGTGCTCTCTACTCATGGAGGAGCTTTGTCTCTATGTAGTTTGACAATTTAACATGGAGGATCATCTGATCTAGAAGGAATATAGTGTGGCCTATTACTTCGTGAAGACTGCCTATGAGCTTCTTAGTAAGGACAATGGTAGTTTCTTCCCACATGGCTCCATTTGGCTTAAGCACCTAACTCCTAGAGTAAACATGTTTTTTTGGTTGGATGCTCAAAAAAAGATTCTAACGATTGATAATATTCACAAAAGATGCTGGTGCTTGGTTAATAGATGCTATATATGTAAATATGCATAGGAATCGACTTCACATTTACTTCTCAACTACTAAATATTTAAGGATATTTTGTTGTCTATCCTCAGGTGGTTGGGTGTTAGTTGGATTTTTCCTAACTCTGTGATAGACTATCTTTTACAGTGGGTTCCCGAGTTTTTAGGGATAAATATTTTTCTTCTCATAATTTGAGTGTTCGTATTTTGGAAAATACTATGGAGAATGTTTTGTGTACCAGCTTGGAGTCAGAGCTTCCAGAGGCTTCCATCCCTAGTGAATTTTTGGTTGAGAAAATTCTAGGCTTTGGGCACGTGGATCGTCCTCCTCCTACGTTCAATCTCAGGAGTATGGTTTTCTGGACCCCTCCACCTACGGGCTGGGTTAAATTTAATTTCAATGAGATTCCAAAGGTAATACTGGATTGGCTAGAGTGGGAGGGATCATTCATGATGATAATATAATCTTGGTACTTTCCTACACCGAACCTATTAGTGTGAATTATTCTCAGGCTACTGAAGTGAGGGTGGATTTATTAGGGTTATTTCTTTTAAAATATTTTGGTTTCAATAGAGCTATAATTTAAGGCAATTCGTTAAATGTCATCAGAATGCTCAATGGCTCCTACCACGTCAGTTGGAAAGTGGCTAATTTAATCGATGAGGTATATTGTGGTATAAACCAACATGATTATTCTATTAACATATATGGATTATTATAGGCCCAAAAATATAACAAATACCCCTAAGAAGGAGCAATGAATTTCCAAATTGGGAAGATCAGCTCTCATTAAAAGGTGGTTGACTACATCATTCCAGTTAGCCTAATTTAGAAGATGGCTAGAAATTATTATGTGAGCACTAAGTCTCACCAAATACATTAAAAATAAAAATAAGACCAAGCCCTAACTAAGACTTAGCCTAACTAAGGAACCTAAACCTTAATATTTCATTTGATGCCCTCATCATACCTCCCCATAAAGGAAGCATTTGACTCCAATGCTTGTATAATAATAGTGGGTGAAGGGTGAAGAACCCGAGTTGGAGGGAGCAAAAGTAGAAAATCAGGTGTTAGATGAGCAGGGAAACTGACAATGTCGAGAAGGCCAAGGGATGTCGATGCTAGAGGGCCTCGCGTGGTCATGACTGGAGGACCAACTCAAGTGAAAGCTTGTGGAGGAGGTGGAGAACTAATATCCTATGGCGGCGGCTGTAATGTCTACTTCACATCAGGAACCTGGTGTACGGAAGAAAAGGAAGATGAGCAACTGGAGCAACAAGAGATGGTGCAAAAAAATAAGGAAGAGGAGCCTCCTTTTGTGCTACTAGATCTGGTGTGTCCTTTGGCTTTTGGAAGACTAATTTTGTATGGCATGGACCTGCATAACTGTATGTGGGCTTCATGGAAGAAATTAGAAACTGCTTGTTCTTGTGATGCAATGTATAGGTATTTTTATAAGTATCATATTGAGCATGTTTGTCAAATTGATAGGTACTTCCAAGAATGAGATCACAATAGTCAATTGGAGTCACATCACAAGTGACTTTGTCCACATAACGTGGCCCAAATGCAAAGGACACAGTGCATGTTTCTGTAATCATGGAGGATATTCCCGTATCCTTCCATGCAAGTGGATATGGATGAGGATGGGGTTGTATAGGAAGATTCAAGTGATCGATAATGGTTCTAGAAATAAAGTTTGTTTGGGAGTCATTGTTGATTATGCAATCTACAAAGTAATTGTACTTTAAATGAGCACATGTGATAAAAAAATGGTCACAACCTCTTTCAACCATGTTGTGTGTCAACAAGGTATGATTATTAATCCCTCGAAGCTTTGGATAAGGGTGATGTTCTCCCGTAGCCTCAATAGGCCCTTCTTGTTTTTTCTCTGGTGGAGCTTCTACAATAAGATTTTTCTTCTTCCTAAAACACTCAGATTATTTATGGCCTCTCTTCTTACAATAATCACATAATTTCTTAGGATAAAAAGAATAAGGAGTAGAAGAAGTTTTAGAAGAAGGGGAATAAGAAGAAGAGGAATAAGAGAGAGAAGTCTTCATTTGTTACTATGGAGATTGCTTTTATTTTGAAGATTTGGTGGAGTCAGAGGAGTGAGATCCACTCATTTGAGCAGCAAGGTTCTCCTCCCCAAGATGTGCTTGATTGTATATGGTGTTCAAATTTGTGATAGGAGTTTATTTCAACTCCCTAAAATTTGGTTCCTATAGTCCACTCTTGAATTTGGTGATCAACTTAGCAGTAGATTTTGAAATGCCATTCAAAATTCATAATTTGTTGAGTAGACCGATGTAGTTCTGGACACTCATGTTGTAGCCCTGTCTCAATCGAAGCCATAGAAATTCAAGATCTTCTGCATAGTTTGATGGATAAAAAGTGTCCGTAAAAGTCTTCACCAATTCATCCCAATGGTCAATGGGATTTTGATTACTGAAGTGTTTCATGATCAAAACTTTGGCTATGCCAAAAATTTTTAAGAGTGCAAAAGAAACCTACTCATCTAGTGGTATTTTTCTATAGGTAAACAATGTTTCCATGTCGAGGATACAACTGTTTAGAACCTCAAGATCACAGGAGCCATCATAAATTTTAACTTCACATTTTACTTTCACACGAGAGTCAGTGGCTTGACTGGGACCACTTTTAGAAGCAATATCATTGACCTTATCAGCCAATGTACTAATGACTGTGGTGATTGCAGCCATTTACTGTGCCAAATCTTGAGCCATTTTTCCTTGAGTACATGCCAGTTGGATGACAAAATAGAGGTTACAAAAATACTAAGGGGTTACAAAAATAGTGCTAATTGCCCAAATAATTGCAAAACAATAATGTGCATTTGCAATTTTACAATGGTGGGCAATGTGGAAATTGAGCACTAAATCCATTTATATAAAAAAAATATAAATTCTCTTTTCAAAATTTATTTATTTTTTACTCTCAAAAAGTAAAAATTCTCCTCCCCTTTGCAAAATTTAATATAATTTACCCCTTATGTGGAAAAAGGGTTTTCAATCACAACGTGTAGTTGTTATAATGTGGTCAAAATTCAGTCATCAATGTGCCATTGACGGCTTGCCAATGGTCAACAAGGTGGCTATGTTAAAATAGGCAAAAATACGTGTCATCGGCGTTCGCTTTTGCCAGCGAGTGCTCCTTTAATCTAAGGGCGTGCTTCACCCTATTTGAAGGTGTAAAAACCTTCAACCCACACTATGTGGGATTAATAAATTCCTACCCACACAACCTTCGTCAAACAAAACCATACACCGTTTTGAGTGCCATGTATCCATCAAGAGTGGCTCACAGTAACTAGATCCACCAATAGATGTTCACCAATTATCAGATTTGCATGCATGGGCCTCAGATCTGAACTTCATGTGAAAAATCATGCATGAAATTTTGCACCAATTTGTGTGTCTAATGACTTTGATCTTCGTGCTGCAAGTTCAATATCTACGCTTGATCATCAATGAAGGGTGGATATCGGGTGGCGCAATACAAACTTACACTCAAAAACCTCCTGTCAGTCGGTGTAGTAGCGGTTAAATATGGCAGGAGGGACTGACCTCTTGTTAGTACCTATCGACTGAGTTGCGTGGCTCTATTGTAGGTCCACACTAATGATGAAATAAATGGAAAGGCTTGTTGTCAGCCAGTGGTCTTGCTAGAGATGTGTGATGTCGATCAGAGGTTTCACCTGCAATAGTGGCAGAAATCGTATCGTCTGTCAGTTTGGCAGGAAATTGTTCGGAGGCCAAGCCGATGACCCCCTATCGTCGGTAGGTTTTTCAGCCTATATTATGTTGCGGCCAAGAAGGTCCAAGCCCTTTTGAGGTTGGGTTCATCGACGACTGGGACGACAACCTCCTGTTGTTGGTGACAGTTGACCTAAGTGCTACCGGAGTGCAGGAAAGCACAGGTGCTAAAGCCTGTGTGTGTTAGAGACATAGTCCAAATTATTGCACCGAGGAAGCATACCTTGGTGTTTCTACTACAAAAGAAGGACGCAGGCCAACAAATTTGTGCTATTTTTTTTTTAACGCCTTTCAAAAATTTAATTTTTTTTTACCAAGATCAATTTGTAATAGCTTGCAAAAAACAAAACCTAATGGCAAATTAAGCCAAAATAATAACCAATAAAAAAATTGAATTTGTAACAAAATTTTAAATAGAAATTATATAGCAAAATGAAATAAAGCTTTAAAAACAAGAATGAAAATTTGGGAAAAAATAACCCAAACCAGGATTATGGATATTGGAATTGACCCAAAACCTCCAAAATTTTCCTGCTTTGATACCATTGTTGTGGTATAAACCAACATGATTATTCTATTAACATAAAGGGCTTAATATAGGCCCAAAAACATAACAAATACCCCTACGAAGGAGCAACGAATTCCCAAATTGGGAAGATCAACTCTCATCCAAAGGTGGTTGACTACATCAATCTAGCTAGCCTAATCTAGAAGGTGGCTAGCAATTATTACATGAGCACTAAGTCTCACCAAATACATTAAAAATATAAATAATATCAAGCCCTAACTAATACTTAGCCTACCTAGGGAACCTAAACCTTAGTATTTCATTTAATGCCCTCATCAAGGTAGTGGGTTTATCTCACGCTTTGGAGGTGATTCAAATTCGATACATTTTTAGAGAAGAAAAATTATCTATGAATTTAATGGCAAATATAAGGGTAAATATCCAGGTATCTATTGTTTGGTAAAGGGATTTCCCTACTAAGATCATCAACTATGTCCTTAATGACATTCATTAAATGGTGGTTGGTAGTTGGTGCTTTCATGTTGGGGTGAATGGGGTTTTGGAGTAATAGTCGTAGTGGATGGGTGGTTGATTTTCTTCCCCATAGCACCTTTGAAACACCCAGTTTTCAAATTATAAATTCCAAAACCCACCCTCCTTAGCACCTTAGTTATTAGGGAATGTCCCAAAGCTTCCCAAGATTCCTTTGGAAGATGCTCTTTGCTCGAGGTCCTCTTTTTGCTTTTCATTTGAGGTACGAGCTTTGGTTTTCGAATTGGCCTTGGGTTGCTACATGGGTACCTTTTCCAATATGCATTGAGTTTTTGTGGCTTCTATTATTTTTGAGCTATCAGGTAGGCCTAGAGGATGGAAAAATATCCTTTCATCGAGATTGGTTCATGTACTTTCTCCTCTAGAATTTATACCTTGGAATATCCACTTCTTTTATAACATTCAGATATGTCGTTTGTAAGGTGTCCTTTAGCCTTTGATCCACTTATTCACTATATTTCGTTCTTCTCACCAGTTGGAGGTGTGGTGGGGGTTCATCATCTAGGTCAGGGGTCAGGTGGCAGTTTTTATTCTCCCGTTGATCTAAAAGATGGCCCGTATCCATAGTGGGTTTTTTTATCTCCTTCTGGTTTTTGTGTTCTTGTTTTTCCCACGCATGCTCTCCTCCCTTATGTGTTCATGTAGAGATGTTATGGTATTCTCGGTGCTCATGATATGTTGATGGGAATTTTTCACGTCTTTGACTTTGCTGGCTTCATTTGGCCTGGTTTCCATAAGTTAGTATTTTTATTCTCGAGTCAATTTTGGGGCCTTTTTGTTGTGTGTGCGGATTAATTTCTTCCTATATTCCTTGTGTGGCATGTAGTTGGTATTTTTATATGGTTTATTGTGTCCTTATCGAATATAGGTAAATCTAGAGTTTGTAATCGTAAGTCTAAGCAGTCCAAGTTGAGGGTGGAACCTGCATATTTTACGATGGATGAGGATTTTTTGTCCATTCTGAAAGTGGGGGGTTTACTGGACCGCATCTAAAAATTCCATGGCCATAATCTTGTTCTCTCTATGTGGATGGATGTTACTTGGAAGGAGGGTTAGGTTCATTTTGGATCATGGTCTTTTAAGGTCTTGATGGAATTGGTCAGTCACACCATAGGGCTGGAGTTAGATGGTGTGCTTCATAATAGGGAAAGACATTTTTTATTACAAGAGATTCATATATATTTTGATGAATATGAATTCTTGTCAAGAATTCAAAATGGTTTTAGTGCTAAGGCCTTGCCTGCACCATGGAATAAGGTGATAAAGGTGATAATGGATTTCTTCATATTGGATTCTTCATACGACATTATTCAAAGTTTTCATGCCATGTTTCTCAATCACATCTATCGGTAGAGGTGGATGAACATCCCTTTATTCCTTTTTAATTCGATGCATAAATCTATGCTAGTTGTGCAAGGTGGCAGGTTTCCCTGTACCAGGGCTTGGCTCTGTTGGTGTCTGAACGTGCTACTTTGGAGAATGGGGTAGCGGTGGATGAGATTTTAAATACCTTGAGCTCCCTTATCCTTCTTGCACCTGGTGATCCCTCATGAGTTTTGAAAATTTTGAGTTTGAAATTAGAATATGTGTACTCCTTCTCCTTTGGATCGGGTTCAGAAAAGTTATCTCCCAAAGGGTTTGATTCTGCAAAAGGGGTGTGGGTATCAACGATGAGAAATTTTCCCATTGAGGTAGTGAAGAACACTCTTGTATCTCCTATCGCTTCTTTGGTTGTGGAGAGTCTTTCTACGGGTGTTTTTTGTGGAGAGTGGTAGTACTCGTAAATATGTTCGACTGATTGGAAAAAGGAGAGATTTGGTGGGATATTCCCCCATTTCTAAGGTGGATGATGTGGTCAATGAGGTGGAGGTTCTTCCTAGACCTTCTTCCAATGACAAGTCGATGGCTAATGTGTACTCTCTGAGTAAAACTGCAATGAAGAAAAGTGTTATACTCCATAGTCTTCACCTGATGGAAATCAAGCAATGTGTAGTTTGGAGCTCTATTAAAATAAATTTGGATTATGCTGAGGAGGCTGCCCATATATCTAGATATATTATTCATAAATTTGATTCTTTCATGTAGAACCATCTCGATTATTTCACTGGTTGATTCATCTGGCCTTTTCTTGGGTTTGTGGGCTCCTTCTCTATGTTTGTTCGCAATGTATATTATGTTTTATTTCTATATATATTATTGTGTGCTTTGTAAAAGGTTATGGGTACCTTTCAAAATAATCTTTTCTCTTAATATTACCAAAAAAATTGATATCCAAAATAATTATATAAATAAGTTCAAATGTTTCAATCATATTATAATAATAAATTGTTTTAATTCTTCAATATCTATTAAGCAAATCTCCTCTATGAAACCCATTTTACATGTTAATACAACTACACTCCAATCATCATACTAGAACTAAGGAATTAGAAAACCCATAAAAGCTAAGGCTAAAAATATATAACTACATTGTGTAAAACTTTTTATAAATAATGACAAAATCTTCATCTTACATATATAATAAGTGTTCAATACTTCATTAAAATAAGAAGTTTCTATATGGAATGCTTTGATATGCTTATTTATAATATTAGGGATAATTAAATCCACATGCCTATGCTAGCTCAGATGGAGATACCATGTGAAGCATGGTGTTTTTAAAATTGGAAATTTAATCTATTTCAAGGAAATAAATATTTTTTTATGCTAGGTCTTATTTTTGAGGAATCTATACATTTTTTTGGAGGATATTGATCATCCAAAATGTTCATGACTCAAAGGAAATAATTTCTAATTCAAATCACTAGTTTAACTATGCCTATGATTCTATTTTAGTTTTCCAAGTTCATCTCGAACTTGATATCAAGGCTATTATCCATCTTACTATCATCTAAAACCTAAAAATAGAAAGTTTTCCAAAGAAAGTATCATCTTCCATGGTCTCACTTTGGTGCATGGTGCTGAATCCCTTGATCCTATTATAAAAGAATATACTTTTGAGGTGGATGAGATGGGTTGAGTTTATCTTGGAGATGGTAGGTTTGATACAATTATTTCAAATATTTAAGGGTTTTAGTGAGGACCTATCCTCGTAGATAGGTGAATATTGGTTTGATGGAACAATATATGTTAATGAATTTCATTTTTGTATAAATCCTTATTTAATTGCTGAAGTGAATGACTTACCATTGAGAGGGTAATACCTTTTTAGGGCTAAGAAAAATCAAACCAGAGAGCTCTCCAACTTTTTGGCTCTTGAAGAATCGATGGTAAGATATTTTTTAGCTATTGAAAGAGGATTGTGGAAAAAAACTTTGGTGGAGGTAGTTGATTAGGTAATAAGATATATAACCTTGAAGGGTCATTTTAAGTTGATTTATGGGTATTGTGTGGTAATTCTAAATCATATCTATCATATAAAAGTTATCAATATTCCTCTTTTTTTTCACTCTCTAGAGAAATATGTTGAAGATGTGAAAGGTAAAAATAAAGGTGTTTTCCCTTCACCAAGGTCTCCTTATAATGATTTTAAAATTTGTAGTTGTTAAGGCATGAAAAAAAAATATATATAATGGAGTGGGTAACCCCAATCCCTCATTGGAGGATTATGGGGAATGTCTGAGTCATAACAATGTTTACATTCCTCCAATATCAAGGAGAAATAAAAACGGCCCTATTTATAACATTATCTCAGAAAGAAGTGATTTAGATTTCAATCCTAAAATTAATTTTAATTCTAGTAAGAAAAGAGGAAATCTTTCTCTAGTCAAGTGATCAACAAGGTTGTGAAATATTAGGATAAAAAATATTATATTGCAAGTTCAGACTCATAAGTCCCATAGATTGAATCTAGATTTAAAGAACTTGGAGCTAGATTTAACTCTAGATTTCGATCAAGGCACTGATGGTGAAGATGATATCGTGGAGATCTCACATCTCGATGATGATATGTAGGGGATGAATGTGGAAAAATACAAGGTAAAGAAGGTTGTTTCATTGAATGGGATGGAATTGGATATTCAAAGCCCTGTGCACTTGCGAAATGGTTATCCTTTGTATCTTTCATCCTCAAGGCTTCTTGTGGACCACCATTTAATGAAGGACTTATTGGAATGCATATCCAAGACATGTTCTACTTTAACAATTTTGGCTCATGAGCTTGATTCTATTTCAGATACATTGAAGGGCCAATAAGCTTTGAATATCAATTAGGGATCATTTGGGATGGCCAAAATTGTGGCCAAGTTGAGTAGGGGGATAGATCATTTTTTAAGTCTTTATTGGTAATATTAGCTATGTTCTCTCTCTCTTGTTTTGGGTATGGTTTTTTGTGTATCTCTTATTTCAGTGTTGTAGGTTGGTCCTTTTTAATTGTTGATAGTTTTATGTGTCTCTTATTTCACTATTGTAGGTCGGTCCTATCTTCTTGATTTGCTTGTAAGGAATTTTTGTAAAAGGGATGAGGCTCTTTCAATCCCCTTATTAACCTACCAATAAAGAAAAAAATATTGGGGATAATGAAAATCCTTTTAAATAAAGAAAAATATATAATTTTAAAACTATTCATGCAATCATTTTGAACTCTAATAGAAGAAATACTAAATTGATAGCTAAATAAGAATAATACAATAAATAAAGACTAAACCAATATTTCATAATTGACCACATTCATGTTCTTTTTGCTAAAATTGAGTAAGAATAGTTACATGAAATATACTATAACATACATATAAAATTATTGTCCCTATAAAGTACATTGCCTTTTGTAGTTGGGTATACAAAATAAAAATTCTACATTATGTTTGTTTCATTAGTCTTGTATGCTTATGATATTATTTTTTGCTTGGAGAGATTAAATGATTTAAATAAATTAAAACTAATAATAAAAAGACTAAAAATATGGTATTCATGAGACATTTAATAACCAATTTAATAACGAACGATATAACATAATAGTATTATCCCCAAATATATTTCATTATTTTTAATAAAACCTTCAAACAAGCCCACTTCTTTATGTATCTAGATGTTAAACAAAATTACTATGCTAACTACAATGGTAGTGTTATTAAAAATATATTTATAGTTTGTATATTCTCTTTTCCATTAAAGAATAAATTATGTTGATATTTAAGATAATAAAATATAATATGCTATATAATTCTCTCAATTATCATCTCTATGGTTGTTAAAAAATATATTTATTTTATACTTATGGGGTGATATTAAAGAGATATAAAATTGCTTGACACAAATAATTTGAAAACAAAAATAAGAACACTCCATTCTATTCTTCTTATGATAACATATCTACTTTTTGCATAAACTAATTTATGAAAGTACTATTTTCTATACAAACAAAAATTATCAAGTCTCAAAAAAAAGGGAAATATTGTGTATTGAAAAAAAAATGGCATGATATTTTAATAAATGGATACTTTTTTTCCTTAGAAAATCTATAATTTTTATTTTTTAGTTTGAAAAAATTTATAATGCTACAAAAATTATGTACCCTCAAGAATATTAGTCACATCCTATCTAGGATTTGGTCTAAACTAAACCAAGAAGAGTATTGGACTCCCTTTTCTATAATATGTTACACTTAACCTACAATCTAGAAATATAATCCTAATAATAGGACTATGATATGGAAAGTAGAAGTAAAATTCTAATAAATCATAGTTCTCAAATGACTCTTGTATGAGTACCAAAACTAAGGAGGACTCAGGTTTCAGTTGTAAAGACTAATGGAATTTTGAAGCTTATATTTCAATAAAATAATGCTAAGGGTCCCTTTCAAAACCACTATTTTTATGACTAATCAATATTTGATATGAACCTTTAATAACTTCTTTCTTTTACCAAGTGGTTTTTGGAAGGTTCAAACCATATTTTGAAAGAACACCTACTTCTACATCTAGTTCCCTATATATGTGCTTGTTTGAAGTTTTTGTTATAGAAGATTTTAATAATTTCACATGCTCATAGAAATGACAAGGAAGCAATTTTCTCATTTCAACATGATCTACAACTCAATTTATCACTAAATTTAAATATCCATAAACATGTAAAGTTAGAATTCCTTGCTCCACTGTTGTTCTCATCAAGAGGATTAATGATTTTTATTGTACCATATTATTTGTTCCTTCCCTTAAAATTACCTTCAAAGTGATTTTATGATTTTTATTTAACCAATGTGTTTCCTCTACCCTACACCTACCTAGGCTACCTTGAAAGGGAAATGAACTAGAAGATGGTCCATTATTTCTTCTTCCTTTTTGTACATGAAATAATGGTTTGGTCCTTGTCAAGATCTCATTTGATGAACATCCATTGTCAAGATCTCATTTTATAGAAATTAACAGTCTTCTTTTCGTCCTAGCTAATGATATTTAGCTACCCTTACTTCCTTTCCATTTCAAAGAAAGTGAGTCTACAATATGACATAAATAGAAATGATGAAATGACGGAAGAGTATGACGGAAATGCACGTAAATTGAATATCATTCCGCTTGGTTCCTCCCTCCGAAAGTTGGTTGGTGAATTTGTCTCACAGCCAGTGACGGCAGCAATAGAGACCAACCGCAGTCCAAAAATATACCTCCAAAGTACCAATAGTGGAATTATGATTAACTTCGCCAATAATCGATGTAAAGAATTTCCACATGCCTTGAGGGCTCATTGGCGAACCCACTCTACGGCAGCAGTTGTTCATAACATCATATTTACTTGTCACTCTGAAAACTCTGTTGCCGGTGCCGCTGCCGCTGACAACGCTGCCACTGCCGCTGGTGAAATTGTTCGCGTTGGGGCTTATTATCCACCACAGAATGTCTGGTTATCTTTACAAGGACTTGACAACAATTTTCATGAAAATGCTAATACATTTCACTTTCTTTCTGTGCATGGCAAGTTGGTCATATATCAAAAGAGCCAACGCCACGATCCTCTAAAGTTCTTGGTATTTGACGTTACCCCAAACTTTGATGATGCCAGGGTGACCGTCAAATTTCTGTGGGAATTCAATGTTCCTGGTATTAGTGGTGATCTGGTTTTATTAGTGTAAGTATTCCGATCTTCCTCTTATTTCGGCAGAGTCTGGAAGAATTCTTTATGGTTTTATATTTTCATTATTCAAAATCTTTGACATGTTAATGTTAATGCATTGAAAGAGTTGTTTGAAATCAAATATATTTATTGTTACAACTCTAGCAATATCCCACTCTTGAGGATGCTCTAGTGCAAGATAGGACCATAGAAGAGATTAAATCCAAGAGGGGGAGATAGCTAAACCTCGTAAGGAGTGGAAAAAGAATCCAAAGAGTAGTCCGGGACCATAAAAGTCGATATAAGTCAATCAAGTGGCCATTAATGTTTTAGGGCCTGCACAAATAATGCCTAATCAAAAGGTAAATTATCAGGCCCAACCTCCTCCTACGAGGTATAATAAAAATACTCAATCGAATTAGGGTCAAAATCAGCAATGTTACCCTAGGCAACAATTTACACCCTTTGCTGAGTCAATGGACTCCCTATTTTATCATTTAT